>JAUBOD010000893.1:2065352-2104698 GCA_032353885.1 Nothura maculosa | reverse complement strand
TTTAAATGACTCAAAGCAATAAATCTTCAATTGGCATTTTACCAAACAATCAATCTTTCATTTGCATTAAAAAGCATGTCAAATGCTGTATAACATTCAAAATGCTCAGCCGTATAGATGAACACTATAAAATGGCTCCTGTTCAAAGTTCTGAGACATTTATAAATATTACTACTTCTCACCGCATTTTTAAAATTCACATTATTTTTTCACTTTCCTTTACTGTTAATCTTTGGCCCATTGACAAGAAACATACATTAACTACCTACAATTAATACTCTATGGTGCACAAAGCAACATCAGAAAGCTAAACAGGACAGAAGGAACACATTGCCCTCACAGTTTTTTCAGCATACACTCCACAAGTGAGTATATGCTCCACAAGTGAGCAAAACAAATTCTGGGATGTATTATACTGTGTGAAGACAACGGAAAACTAAGCTGCTCTTCAGAAGTCGCTTAGACCAGTGACAGCAGCTGTTCGGAAGGAAGGAGTTGCCAGAAGAGAAGACGAAAGCCACGTGCGTCACCATCCATAATCAATCCTAACCAGAGGAACAAATGGCTGGGTAGAATTTAGGTTTCAAAACATTTTGCTATGAATTCAAACAACAACTATGAACTTAATTTTATGGAAAAAAAAAAAAAAAAACTATACATGATTTCTTCCTTGGAAAAAATGCCAAGATGCATGGAAAGGAAGCCTTAGCTGAGCAGGGAGGAGGATTGCCAAGGCTCCTTTTTGAGACAGGGTTTCTGCCATGCTCTTATCAGGCTCTTCATCTCCAAAAGGCTTTTGCTAAGGGGGTATTCAGGTACTCTAAGATGGTACCTACACTAACTTCAGAAAGATGGTAGTATGGCTGATATGTTTCTCAGGAACCAGTAATTGGCTCTAGTGATTCCTGTGCCTGATAAGGAACCTAACAAGATTAAGATCAATTATGCTTTGGTTTGCCACATTCTTCTCTTCTCAAATAACTTTAAGGGCTATGAAAAACACACAATGGATCTCACAGTGAAAGACTCTCTAACTTAAACCATATGGGCTAGCTATTCCCAAGTGTCAAAATTAGATCCTGGATGAAAACTTAAAACAGGCTTCATTTTACACTAATGATTAGAGGGAAGGGAACCACAAATTTAAGTCACTGTACATGCCTATGAAAGTACAAACCTGTAGACTTCCCATGTGGGTAGCCATAACCATTTAAAACAGGGCGGGCTTTATTTCTAGTGTTATGCAGCCATTCCTTAAACATCTTCTCTGATCTCTCTCTCTTCTCTTGTAGCTCAGCTTCCCTTTCTTTTTCCTTTTCCTAAAAAACAAAATATTCAAGACCTACAGCCAAAATCTTGTATAATATATACAAAATAGCACAGTAGTTAGTAAGCTTAAAGAAACAACCGCATCTTGAACAGTCACCCAGTGTTCCCATTTACTCATCTTCATACAGCTCTAACTCAGCTAAATTTGGGTTGCCACTAAGTGTGCAGCAGAAATTCGATTTGGGGAATCATTAATCTGGATGTAGAGTACAAGTAGCATGTACATGCAGTGCAAGTGGATCTAAACAATCTTAACTCATACTGTAAAGAAAGTTTCTGAGAACTTAACTACAGTTTAAAGAAGACAGAACTGAAAGTAGACAAGATTTAAATCCATTCTCAAGACTTCCATTTTCTTGGGTTTCCAAAGTTCCTTGTGCTGTGTACTTTAGAGGTTCAGCAGATACACAGCAGCACTTTGTTCAGTTGGAAATAAACAAACCAGCACAGAATATTTAAGTAGATTTTAATTATATGGGACATGTGACAAGTCCACAAAATTAAGATCATCAAGGCCTTAAAACTGATCTGATATAGCTTATGGTATTTTAAAATTAATGAAGTTATTATACACACTTATGAAATACTTATGAATGTACTGTGCACTCCAAAAGCAAATGCTGTACTATTACTAATCAAAATCCTTCCTCCTGCTACTCCTCATATCTAACTACTATAGTAAGGCAGTATTTCTATCTTCTTCCATATTCCATTGATACAAGTGTCCTATAATGTTAATTAAATTGAAACACAACCAACAGTCTTGAAGTAAAACAAATCCAGTTCCATTTCATTTTCATAGGTTTCAGGCACAGTTACTACCCACGTGTAGTACCTGAGGGGAATGCTGGGTGATGCAGGAAATCGTGGTCTTGCTGCAGTGTTCACCCGAGGGAAACAGCAGACCTAAAAGCCTGTGTTTTAAGAAGCTTCTTAGAGAGCCTGACACATGAAGGATCTTTTAAATTTGCTCTAAAGAAGTGATTAATCAATATGAGAAAGAGCTTTCTAGGGAAGAATGAAAAGTGTGTTAAAACACATCTTGTTTTACCAGCCATCTCTCAATGTCTTCAACACTAACATTACAACCTTACAAAGTGTTCTTCATGCAGAACATAGACATTTGAGGAATTTCCATCAATTTGATTAATCAACATATTTAATGCGAGTTACAAATTAGGCAATCTCATCCAAAATAAGTGTCTAATACCTTCTCTTTTTTCTTCTTTTCTGACTCTTCAGCTCTTTTCTTCTTTAACCATTCTTTATACTTTTCTTTGGCCTTTTCTTGTAACTGTATTTTTTCTAGTTCCTTGGTGGCCTTTTCTGCCATTTCTTTGCTCAGCTTTCGTTCCCTTTCCCTTCTTTCCTAAGTGAAAGAGATCAAAGAAACAAAATCTAAATTTTTCAATATATTTCTTGTGATAACATAGAGAACTACAAAAAAACAACTCACAAAAAAACTGTGGAGAGAAAAAAAAGGGAGAGGGTATTTCAAACTCGTTTAAAATCTAGTCTTAAAAATAGATAAGAGGATCCTGATAAGAGGAAAAACACAATTACAAGGAGAACAGGACTGTAGTTCTCTTCCTGTTTTGCATCTTTTAAGCACAAAAGGGAGGAAGCTGGTTTCCACCTAACTCCTTTCTTCCAGATTTATGGCAACTCTGGAAGCTCCAATTATGCATAAAGAAGCTGGAGCCATGACACTGAAACTGGGGACAAAGCCCCAGCTCCTTTCTGCCAGTCATGCAATGAGGTGCTGGGACAATAATCTCAAAGGGATGCATTTTTTCTTTAAAGCTTTTGGCATTTTTATTGTAAGAAACAGTACTGGCTAATAAATGCTATCACATTTGGATTCTTACTCATGCTGTATAAAATTGTCTTGATAAGGGAATCATGATGCTCATTGCAAAATATTTTTAAGCATAAGCTTCATTTAGTCTTGGCATTCCTTTTTTCCTAGTGTCATGTCACAAAGCTAAACTGCAGACTTCTTATCTGAAGGAGCCAGTTTACAGAATAAGCTTGAGTTAGCGTGACCCTGTCTTTGTTTGGCAGAGAAGCAATACTGGAATTTTAGCAGCAGCTGCTAGATTATGCATTAACTCTTTTTCCCCCTTTTATAAGGCATGCCTTTCAAAACTCTCTTTGCCATAATCTATCTCAGATGCATGTCTTTTCACTTACCCTGTGATGGCAAATCCCGGTACCACTGAGACAATAAGCAGTTGTGTACACTCAGCAGTCATTTCCCAAATGTTAGCTAAGAATTACATTTTCACCTCATGTTTTATTTTCATTTTACCTCAAGTGCATTCTAGGAAACAACAGTCAACTCTATTCTGTGGTGCAGGGAAAATGGTCAGAGATGAATACACAGACACAAAGATACTGTATGGATTGGAATGTAAAACTATAAAAAGAAAGTCTGATAAATCTGATTGGAAGGTCTATGCACATGATGACATCTACAATCACAACTAAGATCAATCAAAAAAGCATTTCATTCTAGACTAAAAAGAAAAAACATTTCTGTACTTCTGGAGAAAGGAAACAAGACCTTTCTGAATGTGAAATAGAATCTCTGGTGTTCATATATGTAAAGGAGTAAAAATGACCTGCTTTTTCACAAGTTATGTGGAACCTCAGTATCATCTGCCTAAAAAAAAAAAAAAAAAAGGACCAATTGTCTAAGCTTTTCCCCCTTCTTCTAGATTGCATCTTGTTCTCTTTGTTCAGAGCTGCTCTTCTGTCCCTTTGCTATCAAATACTCGCCACATGCATCTTTCAACTTCTGTTTTCAAGACAATGATAGTCTAGGCCAGATAAAATATACTAAGGTGGATGAGAGGTACTCATGGCTAAAATGGCTAAAATGGAGTTAAAGCTGTTTGTGGAGAGGTTTACAAAGACTTCTGCTCTTTTGTTCTTTGATCCACTCTGTGTCATAGCATTGTACATAAAAGGTACCAAAGCCAGACCGTTCAAAGCTACAGTCTTTAGGCTTTTAACATATAAAAAGCATGTATATTAACATGGGAGAAAAATGAAAATGTTGGGTCCTTCCATACAGAGCTGAATGCTCGAGCGGGGCCCTATGCAAGCAGTGCAGACTGCCATGAAAACCAAGGTTTTAGCTAAGTTTTTCCTCCATCAAGCCATCCTCACGAATGGGAGGCTCCCTGCAGAACTGCAGGACGTTGCAGCTGCCTGGAAATTATTTTGCAGTCAACCCAGTGATGCCTCCCCTTCCCCTTCAGTGCAAAGCAGCTTTGCCTTCATGAAGGAACACTGCATGCCCAGCTGCTTTAATGAGCTGCTGCATGTCAAGCTCCTCTCACCCCAGCCTTCCCCCATCTTGATTACTTTCCCTTATATAAATCCATCAAAAATGCTAGGAATGTGCATAATAATATACATGTTCTTCAATCCCCTTTCCACATACATATTAGAGGGGGAAGGGAAACTATATTTTGTTTGTTCTCGGTGTCGTCAGATTGGGTTTTAAAAATTCTCTTTGATCTCGTGTTCAAAACAGGCATTATCTATTCACTAAACCACCAGTGCATTTACATATGCTTTAAAATCTGATTATATTATTACATAAATGGAGGTATTGATTGTAAAACATCCAGTTACTCAGTGCAAGACAGGCTTGTTCTCCTGCCACCCCACCCAGGCACATTATTAAGGAGAGAGGATACAAATCTGGCCTGTGGGCTTAGTGCTCTGGGCTGCGATCCTACCCATCTAGTAAGGCCTGGGCTAGGTCTGTACTTGGAAATTCCCCACCCAGAGCAAACTCAGCCTGGCAGGAAGCCCGATGGGTGACTCAGTAAGAACCGTGCATCTCATGGAGCTGCTACCAAGCCAGTGTCTCCACTGCAGAGCTATTAACTTGGCAAGAAAAAGAAAATCTCAATTTCCTTGTTTATCCTCAGAAGAATCCTAACCATCAATCACATGTCACAGCCTCAGCAATCTGGTTTGTTCCACCGTCTTGGTGCATCGACACCTGAGCACTCTTAGTGGTGACAAGAGTCTGACCTTGTAACAACGCGAATGCTGCTCTGAAACACAAAGCACTGAATTCCTCCTCCATGAGACTATCCAAAAATCATTTGTAAAACTCAACATGAGAATTTGTAGGCAAGTTCAGACAAGATCAACAGGCTAACATTATATACCCATGGCATAGCAAATGATTGTGCACATGCACAATTTCGCAAAAAAAAAAAAGTTCTGGGTAGAGAGACATCAACAGTGTTGAAAAAGACTGTAAAGCATTTCAAATCTCTAAAAAATGGACAATTTCGAAGAAAGCTAATGCTTGAGCTAAAGCTTGAGAAAAATGCTCAAGAAACTAATATCGAGTCACAAAAATGCTTAGATAGGAAAGACAGACTCAGGTATTTAAACACAAAATTAAAATTCTTAAATGCAGATGGCTCTCAAGGTGGAACAGCATTTTTACATATATATATATACACATATATATGTGTATATATATATATATATACACACACACACATACCTGTGCTTCCCCTAGTACTCCATTTCTTGAAAAGGGTGAAGAACTTGGCACCTCTCTCAAGTGCGAGTTGCCAGCTCAGCCCCTAGCACAGATCAGACATCACACAAAAGGCAGCAGCAGCCCCTGCCTCAGCTCCAAAGGGCAGCTCAGCAGTTTGAACATTGACCTCGGACTGGAGGAGCCCCAGGTCCTTCCCTCCTCCTCTGCCCGAGGGGATTCAAACGTATCCCACTCTCGGAGAACGCACTGCCCGAGGGGCTGTGGGCTGGGGCGGCAGGGTTCTCCACCCCATGTGCTGAAGCAGTAGAGTTCTACAGAAAATAAATATTCATTGGGTGAAAGAAAGGGAAGCTTGGCTCTCAGCCTGAAAGCCATGCTTGAGCTACGGAACAAATAGTATTCTGCATTAGCAGTGGTTACATAAAATATGTACTAAATAGAAAGTTTTTGGAATAAGACCTTAAGTGTCCAATCATATGTTGCTGATAGGAACCACAGAGACTCCACGTCTCAGGATCAAAAGTTGAGACAAAATAGGGAAAAAAAAATAGAAAGCAGCTGAAATTTAACTGCAGTTCTTCAGAAACAGTGCTGACAAAGACAGCATTCTTGATAGGTGGCAAGCCTTTAACTCAAATTATGTTTGCAAACTATATATACAGAGGCTCTGCCCCTATTTGGCAGATAAGAATGTTCAATGTGAGACTACGTAACAATTCAAAATGAAATCCATTCTCCGATCCCTCCAGAAATACTACTAAAAAAAGGGGAACCACAGAGCCCAGAAAACGCAGAGCTTTTAGAAACCAAACTCTAGCAAGGATTTCTCCCTGCTGCTCCTTGTTCTTAGGAGATGAGTGATAATAAAAAGTCCTGGAAGGCAGCTAATATTTCTTTAATTAATTCAACACTAATAAGGGCAAAAATTACAAATTACAAGGGCAAAATTTCACATAGCAGTTTACATATTTTCCAAAAGAAACGATTTTCACTAGCATCTCCAAGGCGCTTCCACTGACCTGAAGTTGAACAGAACAAAGTTATCATGCAGCAGAACCATTGTCTGGTCATGCGAAGAAACCTGGAACTGAATCCTTTTCCTGAATAGATGTGGCCTTCAACGGAACAGCTCTGAGCATCTACCATGTCACCTATCACATTTTTGTTAGATATCTTATACTTACATATAGTTTTGTAATCATATCTAAATCATCATGGATTTAAATATTATATAGATTTATATTTAAGAAATAAGAGCAAAAAAAACCTGGAAGGAACAGAGAAGGGAGTCCCAAATGTCTTGAAGATACATAAGCAGAATTTTCTATCTCCTTCCTTTAACTGTTATTTACCCAAGTCTGTGAATAATCTAGGCCTCATCTACAGCTTGCCAAGTCAAGCAGTCATAAACCTATAACATTTGTTTGCCAAGCAAAAGCCTAGTGGCTCTACACAAGTCACCACGAAGCTACTATGCAGAGCTTCAAAACATATTAGAGGCGCAGGCTCATCAATTCCAGCCATTTCAAGACCAAGATTTTTAAAAAACTTTACTCAGTGATGGAGAACGATAAATTTAAATTTAAGCTATCAGCATAGAAGCACAAAATAGTACAGAAAAAATGTGTGTGCTCTAATCTTGCCATTCTTTATGTCTGGGCTCCAGATTCAATAAAAGCTTCAAGTTCATTCCACTCATAGCAGGTCCTTTTTTGGCCCTTCAAACATTTTATCTTTTTGTCCATCAGAAGGGCTTCAGACTTAGTGCTTATCTACAGTATGAACATATTAAAGCACACTGCTGTGGCTAAACAAAATATAAAATCAGCTTCCAAGAAAACATCTAACTAAAAAAAAGACAATGCTAAACCACAAACAGATTTGAATAGATTTTCAAAATCAATCCAGCATCAAGTATTTTACAGGTGAATATGCTAGAAAGTTTCCAAAGTCTAACATAAATCTCAATATTTTAAAAGTACGAGTTTAGTCCTAAACACTGACTCTTCCACACTTCTTGAGCTTGAACAAACCATACACCTTCAAAGAACTTGGAAGAATCTACTGCTGCCAGTGAAGTCAGGACATTTTTCCCTAAAGGAAAAAAAACCCCTTTCCCATAAGATAAAGAATTATTACAAGAATAACAATAGCGTGTTTAAAAATCTATTAATAAAATAGAAAATTAGAGTAGAAAAGCAGCTTACTTATTAATACAAAAGAGAGATCAAGTTACTTCTCTATTGGATATATATGTATAGATACAGGAATGCAAACTAACAGCACTGACTGACATGAAAATTAAAAAAAAAAACTTTTAAACTTATGAAAAGTGACAGAATGAACAGACAGAGAGAAAAAAAGCTTTTATGAACATTAATTCAGACCTGATGAAATGAGACAATGGTTGGTTTTCAATACCTATTCAGGACTTAGGCCTCTCAAGGGGATCAGGGATATCAGTTCCTTTCTTTTTACACATCAACAGTTCAATTATGAGTTGATCACAGTGCTCCTTACCAACCTGCAGTCTAAATGGCAGAATTAACAATCTAGCAATCAATTTAACATGCAGGGAACACTATGATGGATTGTAATGGCTTTGCTCATCTATGTCCAGTCCTAAGGTTGGTTCAAACCCCTCTGAAATTAAGGCTGATAATGAAAACATGATATGGAACAAAATTTTACTTGTAGAGTACTTATAATCGTGCCATTACAATTGCTCATTTTTATTCATAAATCTAAAAGTAATGCTGAAGCAGAAGTTTAGTATTAAACACAAATGATAAGGCTATTCTTCTACAGAGATCTGGTATCTTACTGAAAACTTGCAAAGCTATTAGCAAAAACAGGACACCAGCACTTGATAATTGTTTTTTATTAAGCTTTTAATACCCACTAAGTTGCAAAACATTAGCATAGTAGCATAATATGATAAGATGTTCTTTTGTAACTCAGTATTTCGACATGTTATTTCTAATTCATGAACAATCTCTAAATCATAAAAGCTACCACATAGAGGCATATTAAATAGTTGATACTACCTTTATTTTCAAAAATAATGCAACTGGAAGTATAAAAAATACGCACACAATATTGTCTTAAACACATGTGATAAAATAAGAAAATCAAACTACCAGCTAACAAAAACAGTCTTCAAGTTTTGCTGCTTAATCTGACACCTAAGGACTATAACTAACGGGCAGAGCATCCCAGTCAATATTGTCATATAACCAAACACAAGAAAAATGGGCTATCTCACAAAGACAGCAGAATTTTTCTCTGCATAAATCAACGTTTTGCTTCTAGCATAAATGTCCTTTCAGTTTCAGGGTGTGAAGATAACGCCCAGCAACGTCTCCTCTAGTTGCACGAAGACCTCATGCTCATGAGGGAAGAAGTTTCATGCACACTCTTTCACCTCTTACCTCCTTCCTCAATACAGTATTAAGCCATGTGGATGGACAGATACTTATGGAATTCATAGAGACAGCACATGTTACAAAAACAAGATACTGTATTTTATGCCATCTACATATATGGGTCTCAGAATCAGTACCTGGAAATGAAAGAGGCTGCCATCTTTGCCAAAAGAAAGAGTTCCTTTTGATGCCTCTAGAAAAAAAAAACAAAGTAGCTTTCCCAAATATCACCGATTTGCTCCCCAAGAAATTCATGTTAGTGCTCCTGGATCTCAAGTTATCATAAAAAATTTGGCCAACTGTAAATACGTTCTTAGTTACTGAGTCGATGTATTTATCCTGGAGTCTGTGTTAATATCCACAAATAATCTCTGGGTAACTTGAAGTAGTATGAAGTATGCAACACAAATGTTAATACCCTAAAGACATCTAAGTTTTTAGCTTCAGTTTATCCTTGATTTGAGTGTGGTTTACAGAAAAAGACTGGCCAATGATTCATCTGACTTAAATGAAAATCAAATTACTTTTTGTAAAAGCTTGGGCCATGGCCTAAGGATGACCTTATTCTTCCAAAATATAATATACAAAAATCCAGACACAAATATGTTTTTCCCCTGTTCTCTGGGCTCATGTATCTACCATCAAAAAGACCTATTTTCATTTACAATAGAGAGCAGGAAGCTCAGCTGTAAATCTACAACCATAGTACAAGGAGGACTCAAGTAAGTGGAAGTTTACAGAAGACGCTTGAGAGAGACAGAAAGAGAAAACAAGGATTTTCATTAATGCGGAATGGGAACAGACATTTTTAGAAGGCAGTTCAAACTCTTTCAAGCCAACGAATAGTTGGACAGTTGTAATTTGTGTTTTAACAGAGCAAAATGACATTGTGCTGAATGATAAATCTCTTCCTTTCCGCTGTGTATATTAATAAGGAGTTACCCTTTCTACAACATAATAAATGTTTAAGCTGAGTTGTTTGTGGTGCTGATGGGGAGGTTAAGCTAGTTCTCCAGTCAGTATTGAGGCTAAAAGAAATTGGGAGCTGAGATCCAAATCCAGGTTGTTCTACTGGTTCAAACTCAACAGAAGAATAAAGAGTTCTGAGCCAGCAAGGACAAATACGTAAGGTCTGAATATCAAAACTGTCTTTGTCAAACTAATACTATTGTGATGTATTCCTTTTAATCAGACTTCATCTGGCTTTTGTTCAAAATTTTCCAGAACCAGAAGTATGGGACAGCAAGAAACCAGCCTCGCTACAGACACTACCAGCATCTGAGCAAGCCCAGACCTCCCAAACGTTACCATTTTTGCCACCCAGTGTGCCTGGCTCGTTCGTGTGACACAGAGCTGCACAGTGCCCTGCTGAGATCATGACTGTCTGCTTCTGACCCCGCTCTTAGTCATTCTCTCAAGGGAACTTAAAAGATTTCTTGATTCCACTCAGAAATGGCATTTTGGATGAAGGAATTCCCAATTGCTACATGTGGTCTACCGAGAATTTCCTGAATCAGGCCTCACACCTCAATTATCCCTCTAGCCTCTACCATGTTATTTGCCTGTCCACAATGGTACTTAAATAAATCCTCCTTCTGGCTCTTTTCAATGTACAAGACATTGCACAAGGTTCAGACATACAATTTGCCCAAAATGTTAGGGTGCTGAACCTGGGAAATCAGAAGGGGTAGGTACTGCAGATCACAACCCCAGGTACAATTAGCGGAATAATATTTGACAACATAAAGGTCAGTTGTTAGTGACTACTCAGAAAACAAATTCCTTTATATCTCATGGAAGGGGGAGGGGAAGCGGTCAGAAACTCTGCTGTTTTAATTTTGTAACTATCAATTAAAACAATCTTCAGTAAAGTAAAAATATGGCTACCCAAAAAGCCTGAAAAATTTTACATAGGTTTGCTATCAAACCAATATCAAAAGCTATAATATCTACAGTTAAAGCAATAGTTACCTCTTCTTTTTTTCTTTGCACCCATTCCTTGTGCTTCTCTTCAGCTAATCTTCTCCTCTTTTCAGAATCTTGCTTTTCTTTTGTTTTCTCAAGCTGTAGATTAATTTTCTAATTAAAGGAAAAAGATATCTCTCAAAACCATGGTGACCACCTATACTAATACACTCAATACTGGAAACAGTGCTGCAATAAAAGTAACATAAACAGTTGAACAATTTGAAGGTTTTCCTTCATTAATCTATATTAAGGATGGATAAGTAACATAGCAACAGTATGAAATACAATTGATGGGCACAAGTAATTTCTCACACTATGAACTGGAAACACATATTTTAATTAGGCTTTGAAAACACGTCACAGAATCACAGAATCTTCAAGGTTGGAAGGGACCTCTAGAGATCATCTAGTCCAACCTTCCCGCTCCAGTGGGCACACCTACAACATGTGGCACACAGTGGCATCCAGGCGGGTTTGGAGACCTCCAGAGAAGGAGACTCCACAACCTCCCTGCGCAGCCTGTTCCACTGCTCTGTCACCCTCACTGTAAAGAAGTTCACCCTCATCTGCAGGTGGAACCTCCTGTGCTTCAGCTTGCACCCATTACCCCTTGTCCTATCACTGGCCACGACTGAAAAAAAGCTTAGCCCCCTCTTCCTTACAATCTCTTCCTTATGTCACCCTTCAGCTTATTTCAACATCCTTTTAGTCAAAGACCCTGTGCCTCGCTGCATTCAGGAAGGCAGCAGAAGTTATGTGATATTGCTCAAATATGATGTTTTGTATTAGAATTACAGGAATTTTATGGCTTAAAATCCTGTGGATTTTGATAAACTTTGAAAGAGGGCCCTTAACCTGAAGAAGAGGAAATAAACTCAAAGGTATTTCAGCTTTATAAGGCATACAATAGTATATACACTTTGTCCTCTTTTGATATCTTATAAGAAGTTGATTGCATTTTTCCAGATACAAACTATCCAAGCTTCGTATATCATAACAGCTTAAAATGAATATTTTCAAAATACTACAAATTAAAAATAAAAGCTTTTTACATATTCCATTGCTATATTGCTATTCCATTTACATATGCCATGGCTATAAGCAATGCTCATCCTATATTTGTTTTTAATATCAGTTTGAGAGAGACACCTTTGAGAATATATTTGTTACAGTATAAATGCAATTGGGTGATACATGAAAATTAGAAAATTAATTAGAAAAAAAATGCTTTGGTTCCTCATCAAGACCACATGAGAAGACCATCCACAAAACACATTTTTTACGTGATACCAGAAATTAGTTTAGCTCATTTTGGTACTCAGAAATCAAAAGAGTGAAAATTAAGATTAAATTAAATTCTAAAGGGAAGTGGTGAAATGGGTGGTGAATGTTAGCAGATCACAACACATCCCTCAAGTCTAAACCTCTTTTAGGGTCACCTCTGATCTCCCAGCCTTGCTCTAGAAGATTCCAGAGATGGCTGTTGTACCAGCAGCAAAGGGTAACCTACACAGAGCTCTGCGTTGGAGCCACTTCACGGATCTAGTGAATCACAAAAAGCTTAAGACATTGCTCAAGGTCACATGGTAAATCAGTAACTAGAGGGAGAAATGGGCCAACTTTCGATGTGATTGTTCTAGCCACTACCCAATACTTCCAATTTGTTTTTAAACAATAGTATCATTTAATCAACTGCAAACATATTAATCAAGAAAAGATACAGCTCGCTCCCTTAATTGTGTCCTGGCCCCACTACTCAAGAATAGTTCATTTGGTGGGCAAAAAATGGAAGGCGGGAGAGCAATGCTGGGATGGGGACGATATCCTGGGAAAAGGCAAACAGTTGTATAACTCCACACCTAAGTGCCTAACAACATCGTGGCTTGTATCTAGCCAAGTAGGCTGGCAGATTACATCCAGCACACGCCCTGCTGTGTTTTACTGCCTACACACAGGCATTTGTACCTGTGATGAAAATCAAGGTACCAATTACATACAGACACTTTAACCATTTCAACTCAAACCATTACCTAACAGTTGCATAAGCAAAATAGTAGCCGGCGCCACTTGGATGAAGTGTAACATTAGTAAAAGAAACTGCATATCAGATATGCTGATGCATCACATCAGCACAACCAAACGCCAGGGATGCCCAAAGACATTTTAAAAAACAGACAGAAATATTTGTTTCTCGCAACCAAAAGAAAAAAATACATATGTATTCTGGTGCCTGGTGGTTTGATGGTATGTCTAACAGAAAGCAATCAGAATATTCACCTCCAGAGCTCTAGCTTGTAAACGGACGCGTAGCTCCCTCTCTTTGCAGATGAACCACTCTTCCCACGGTGAAAGGTTATCTTTCAAAGGGGAATGACTTCTTCCTCCTATTATCTCACACTCTTCAGCCTTTCTGAAACAAAAATGGAATATTAGCTCCAATCTCATTTCAAAGTTAGCAAGAGTTATTGCCTCCAATAATGACATTTGATTTACATGAGGTACTCTGAAAAAGGAGATTATTTTTCTGCTTGCCTGGTAATGTCTTAAAGGTACATCATTTGTATGACATCTGTGACAACTCTCCTTACGCTCTGTTTATTATACTATAGCTTGTTAGCAATTCTTTTCGTGTTCCAAACTGTGGGGCGAACTGAAGTTTTACCTGTCAGAAACTAAATAAAAACTAGAAGCTGAAACATCAAAGCATCACCTTTCTTCCTTCTTGAAATTTCAGGTCCATATTCTATCCTTGGTCACCAAGAGCCTCAATACATCTTGTGGCCTTTTGTAGGAGGAAGTGATGAGCAAGATTATTCTTTTCCTCTTTAAAGACTTATACAACTGGAGTTGTGACATCAAACAACGTTGGAACTGAGAATAGAATCGCCTGAGTGGAGAGCTAATCTATCTCCCCAGAAAACTTTCAGAGGAAACACACTTAAGAAATACAAGTTGCACACACTACTTGCTCATAACCTCATGTTATATAAGGTTCTGTTAAACTCTTAATAGGGCAGCTTGCGTAACTCACAATAATGCAGCAATCCTAGCCCCAGGCCAAAAAAAATCTTTTATAATGTTCCATGTATACTATCTCGTAAGTAAAAATGTATTTTAGGCTCTGTGTTGACCAAAACTGAAAACATGCCACTGGATTTCTTTATAACTTGCTTCTAGGTTACAAAGAAAAAAATCTTAACAATAGAGTCAACAGTGAAACTAGACTTTGCATTTGTATTTTATATGAATGTATGGACTCTGGAAGCACTTATCTTCATACTTTATTACTGTGAGCAATCCTATTTGCTTAATTCAAAAGTAGCATCCAAACACATACAGTAATATACCTGAAATCAATCTTTTAAGTGCAAGATACTCCCTTTTTAATGTAAAAAAGAACAGCACACAAATAGTAGCAGAATTCTATAGAAAAACATTTAATGCCCCAGTAACCCTAGCGAATTTTCTCTTCGACACAGAATGCTTAAAAACAACATCAAGGTGAAGCTTTGGCCTGCTCTACTCCACTGTTTTACAGCCACGTATGTTACTGTGACCACTCACCGGTCACACTGGGGAAAAGTCCACTGGATCTGATGCAGGTTGAAAGGAATCCAGGGAAGGGCTCTTTCCCACTCAAAATCCATCTCTGTCCATGCGCCGTGTGGCCAGACACGCGCTAGCACCTTGGCACACATGTACCGAGTGAACAGAGGCAGCACAGGCCAATGTGCGCCACGTCCCACACCACCTGCTGCAACCTCAATCTTTCTGGCTAAAACATTAATAAAGACCAAAATACTGGGCAGCCACAATTTTCAACCATATAGCTATAACAGCAGTGAGGGATGTGACTTAAGAATGCCTAACAATACATTTTGTTGGAAAATAACTCTGATAGTTTATGAAAGATAAGGATAAAAGCATTACGCATGCAGACTTGGGAAACTTATGAAACTTTGCCCAGAGTTGAAATTTGGGCAGGGATTCTTCCTCAGTGCATTTTTTCACTATGCACAACCTGTCCTAGAGCTCCTGGTACCAGGACAATACCGGGCCAATTGAGGAAGAAGCATTGGAAGAAGGCATGAATTCAGAAAAATAAAATTCAGCATGTGTTTTCTGAGATCTGTAATTATACACGTTTATGAAGTTTAAGCTGTTGATTTCACTAATTATTCAGAGTCGTAAATGAAAAGCTTAATAGTCACCAGCAAGACAAGAGGAAATGAAGCAGAGGAAAACAGAAACTGAATACGTAGAAATGCGAGGCAAAAGTGATTTTGAGAAATGATTTTCCCTTTGTTCCAGTAGCGTGCTCTGTCTGGGACTGCATGTTGCTGGAGCAGGACTGCAATCCAGTCCTAAATTCGAGCCCTAACCAGTAGTGTCACTCTCCAGGTCACACATCTTTTAAACAACACTGAACTTGAATTACACAGGGCCATTTGCCGAAATGCCTGCACATTCCCAACTACCTATTTCCTCAGAGTAATTAAAGAAGCAAATTTTAAAGCATCACTCTCTCAAACATGCATTTGTATTTAAATAAGGATTTTTAATCAAATTGTCTATGTTTGGCATTGGAACTGAAGTCTGATTAACAGAAAACACTGGGATTACTCTTTACCATACATCCACTGAAGTGAAGTCTTCAGACACAACACCAATCCATAGCAAAAGTATGAAAACACCTAACACCATTTCACAATGTTTTGTTTTCAGCTTTTGTCTTTTGCGAATATTAAGTTTCCCACGTTAAGTGCCTGCCTCTGGCTAAATTTTGAGCAGTTTTAAGAGGACAACAACAACAACAAGAGTCTTTGAGCATGCGTGGCAGGGCAGCGACTATGTAAGAAGTGTTTTTTTCTTATTATCCCTTTCAGGATTTGGCACTTGCACACGGAAGCGCCTACACAAACATTTGGAAGATGCTTATTACAGCATAGTAGCAACATTATTCAAATACAATGTCTGAGTTCGCTGAGCTTGTTCCTGCTCAGGCCCTAACCTGGGTCTTCCATTCCCAGTCCCTGCTGCCAGGTGGTACTGTAGCCACAGGCCTGAATTTGTGGTCTGCTCCCGATGGCCACTCCAGCTGCAAGGATGGGCTGGACCATCCAAACTTGGATGGGCTGCAGTTTGACTTGGGTGCTACTGACATGAAATGTACGAGAACAAAACTGCCCATTGGGAAGGGATGAAAGGACACAGCAGCAAACTTGAAACGTGAGGGAGAATAAATAGGGCAAATTCCTTCCCATTGCATAGCTGCAACTTCTGAGAATGTCTGAACAAACTCCCTGGACCTCTCTTGCCTTACACTGAAGGCAGGTGAGTTAATAACCTAGAGCCTTTTCAAGAAACCTGCAGAAACAATCAAGGGTGCAGGGGCAAACCCAAAATAACCAAGTGTGCAGGTGCAGCCCCGGGTGCCCTCCTCCAGCCAGGGCGCAGACCCCGAGGTTACCTATCGCCTTGGCGGCTCTGGGAGGCCGCTTCCCCCTGCTCCTCCTCCTCCTCGCAGCTGCGGGAGCCGGACTGGGAAGCGGGAGAGAACCGGGAGCACGAGGAGGAGCTGCGCGGCTCCTCGCCCTCCGAGCTAGGGGGGGAAGGCGGCCCGCCGCGTGCCCCGCCGCTCATGATGGCGGCGGGGGCGATTGGAGGCAGTTATGGGCCGTTAACGGCCGTCAGCGACCGTTAACGGCCGCCCTACCTGCTCCCGGCGGCCCCCGCGACAACGCCCGCCTCTGTCACCCTGGCAACGGCGGGAGGGGGGCGCATGCGCGCTGGGAGAGGGGGGGCGCTGACGCATCCCGCCTCGCCGTTCCTGAGGGGCGGGGGAGAGGTGGTACCAAAACCGCCCGTTTCGGCACGAAAAATAAAGCTCTTCACAAACAGGAAGAGTTCCTCACCTCATCCCAAACGGGAATGCCAGGAGAGCCTCAGATGGGAGGCTCTCGCTTTGCCTTCCCGTCCCCTTACAGCTATTTGATCAAAAGAGATCCCCGACCAAACCTACGTTGCAGATAAAATGGCGCTAGAAGTTGAATTTCCCGCTCGTGTTAAAAAGCACTCAGAGCAGCCTGGGCCAAGTCTTAGGATCCAAGGTGCACTACACAAGGCCTCAGCTTGGTTAAACATAAACCCACGCTGGTTTTACATTAACATCTGTGTGTGTGTGTGCCCTGTATGCCGCTAAAAAGTGGGTAAAAAAGAATAAATTCTCATTTGCTGCATGGTATTTCATCAGGATGTTCTTGAAGAGAAGTCCAAAACTCTCTCACAGGCTGCACAACCTCCCATGACCTTAGAGCCCCGAGGATCTCAGTACAGGAAAATCATCTACCTTTACAGAAAAAAGTATATATTGCAATGACACACGCTAGGGCCAAATTTTAATATGCCCACATAGGAATGACAGTATCTAAAAACATCTGCCCTAGTTAGGTTCAAACACAACACCGCTGAGGCCCACGAGCCCCGCTGATAGCACCAAGCTCAAAAGCTGCCACAGAAAACTGAGCCTAATGAATACATATACATGTACATACATGCATATATATGTATAGCTATTACACTTGTGAAAGATCAGCTTAATTTCTTACCAAAGAAGCAACAAAAAACACACTCGGTGGCCCAATCGTCACCATCATGCATGATTCTGCAGAGATTATGGGATAAATACATTAAGCTATGGAGTTAAGTTCAGTCAAAGCCCAGTCTGTCTCCTGAGACAGGGTAATTCCCATCTGTTATTCACAGTATTGGGAAATCATTTTACACATAAAGTACACCGAGAAAGTAACCTTATGGCTATCAAACACAGAAAGGAATTCCATTCTATGTACAAACCAACTATTCTGAATTTGTCAACTATGAAATACTGGGTTTTTAAAAATTCAGATGTAACATGAGCAGCTCAGTCTCCGATAGGCAGGACACAAGGAAACCTCTCAGTTTAGATACATTAAATATTAATCAGATTTAACAGAAAGAATAAAATTGCTTTCAGATGTAGCCACATTCTTGAAGTATGAAAGCAATCTTACTGAAAAAAACCTACTAAATCTAGGCACAAATTAAGGCATAGACAGCATGCCTTAAGCATGTTGGTATCAACTAAGCATAAATTGATGGAACAGGTATGTCCAAGTTATAAAAATCAAGTAAATTTTTTTTGGATTTTAAATCTAGTGAAATTTCAGAAGTCTTGCCAAATTTTGAAGTCTCCAGCATGGGGACCGTGTGTGGTGTGAGGCACGTGCATCAAGGAAGCTGTTTGGCCCCACACTCATCATGGGAGCTGGAAGAGCTCGAGCTCTGCTGGCCTCTTGCCTGGTTTTGTGCCTGCATTTAGAACTCTGCAATTTAAGAAATCTTAGGGTGATTCCTTCCCCTCGCAGCGTATTATCCCATAGCCACCAACCCCAGTCCCGCTGGTTTGAAGATGATCAGCCCTCGAGTTGCATTTTGCCTTTGTGCAGGGCGACAGGGACGATCTCTAAAGAACATTCATCCCGAGATCCCATCATTCCGAACCAGGATCAACTCCGGCGGTTTGATTTCACCCCATCCCCAAGCCAAAAGCATCTGCTTTTCATTACACAGAGACTAGAGTCCTGCTGTTCACTTGTGGAGCTCGTTTTGATCCTGCCCTCTCTTCTCCAGTCTCACAAAACTTGAGCTATTAGCAGCTTTCCCCGCTCTCTTTCTGGCTGAAGTTTCCAAACGGTGCTTGCAGGTCACATCCTTTATCAGTGCAAGCCCGTGACACGCCTTGTATTTTGCTCCCCTCAAATATAAGCAAGTTTGCTGCAAGTGCTGCAGCGACCTTTAGCATTTCTTAAGCTAAACCTAAACATTGACATTTAACAGCAGCGTAAGGGCATGAAGGCAGCACATGAAATGCACCCTTTTATCCTCCTGGATACAGCATAAACACAGGAATTCCTGATCCATTATCTCCTCTTAGTTTCCATTCCCCTTCAAATTTTCTACTATGTACCGAGAAAAGTTGGGCTTATTGTTAGCAGTTAACTGGTAAGATCCTACTGCACAAAATATGAAAGGTAACACAAAAAATACTCTTCCTAAAAATAAACTTATTATGCCAACAACAAAAGATCAAAAGCATCTACGTAATTACAAATTATTAATCTGAGAATATGTATGAAACAAAATGCACATTGTTCTTTTAATTAAAAATATTAGCCTGTAAATGAAAACAGAAGCTTTAAAATAATCATGGGAAGTCAACAGGGTTAGTGAAGAAAAAATATTTTGTACGACTTTGAAATTTCTGAGTAACTGCATGATTAAATACAGCAAATTCTGCTGAAAAGAAATGGAGGGAAAAAAAGGAGGAGAAAAGGAAAACTTGAGGCAAGCAGGATCCCTATTTCAAAGTCACCAACAAGTTCTTTCTGCATGTTAAATCCACTCCTGGGGCGCTGACACAACAGCGGTCCAGCAGGTTTAGAAATAGGGGGGTCGCCACTGTCACCGTGAGGACCTTCTCAGCTGCCTTTAGGCTTGAGGAAACCAGAGGAATTATTTCCAGAGGACACCCAGGACGGCTTCCCTTCCCTTTCCTTCCCCAACTTCCAGCTGCTTCAGCCTCAGAACTGAAATGAGGGAGTCTTGCTGAGCTGGGAAGGCAGCTGCCTGCAAGCAGACACACTCCAACTCACTTGCACTGAGATAACTGAGGAAAAAAACAAACAAACAGTGTGTTACTTAACAAAATGCAGTTTGGACTTAAGGAAAATTAGCTACTAATGTGAATTCCCTGTGAATGCCTTTTTTGTTGCACTCTTTTGTTGCACACCTGAGCATGGGGTCCTGCTCTGGAGCAGAGCTGCTCCAGACAATACCTCAAAAAATACTCACAAAAAAGGACTGGAAATGAACCATACTGGACAACTACAGCAGCATTTTGGCAAAGACTGCCTTGTCAAATAGAACAGGAAAATCCATATGCAAAAACTTGGTTTCAAAATACAGTGGACTTCTTGGAAGGTTGGGAGGTGAAGGTCTCTTGCTACTCACTGTGAAACTGCAACTAAAGTTTACGTTCCTTTCTGAATAGTCTTCCTTACCTGGGGCTGATTGGCCAACCAAGGGGGCATGGCACAGACTAGGTCCATCTTATAAAACCAAGACTTAAAAAATACAAAAAGAATTTTAAAAAAATTTAAAAAGAGGGTGAATCTTGGTATGGAGGTACTTCTTTAAAAACTAGAATCTTGATGACTTTCCAAACCGTTCTAAAAACATTTGATCTTAAATTCTATAAGTAATGATTAAAAAACTAATCACTTTCTAAGAGGGCCAAAACATCTCAATGTTTAAAATGCCCCAAGTATCAGTCCGAGATCATAAATCCACATATAAAGCAGTAAAACTCTCTTACCTTGCTGGCAATTCTTCCCCCAAACTCTAATCATTATGTAGCAGAGAGCAGATGACATGACCAACTACAGGGCTTTTGTTTTAAATCTCTTTGCACATTTTTCATCTTACCTTTTTTTAAAAAATGGAGATAATAGCAATGAATATTCATGTACCCTTTATTTGCTTTTTGTGTAACAATCCATGCTAACTGCAGATGTAATATTTACGAGTGTAAATCTAAGAATGAACAACTCCGGGTTGGTTTTTCTTCTCTTGTTTTTCTACATGAATATTTTGGCTTACAAAATTAACAGCGTACAGTAAATAATCCTCCCATATTTTGTACAAACTACATGATTTTGATATACAAGGATTCAGGTTTTATTACAGTGACAATATACAACCACGTCTATTTACAATGCAAAAAAAAAGTATATAAACCACATTTTAAACATTCTGCTACTGGCAGCCACTATAGTTGAGGAGGTAGCTTTAATTAACAAAATGAACTGAAGCCACATTTTCCCATCATGTGTTCTATCAAATAATTTACAATACAAAGATAAAAATTCATCGTATGAACAGTATATACAGTTTCATTCTCAAAAGAGCAATCTAGCTTTAAATCTTTGCAAGAATGTCAAATGGGATGGCAGATTTGCTTTTGATTTAAGGTCTTGCCTCAAGACAGGTGTCTGGTTACTTGATCATGCATTTGTAACTCGGTTAAATCAGACTTCAAATTCAATACAGATACATGGATCGCTGATTGCAGATAAGTGATTTGGGCCTCGGGACTTAAAGGGTTTAAAAGCAGTACCCTGGTTTGCATGAAAACCAGTGACTGTGCACAGTGTACTTCACTCTTGGTAAAATAATTGGCAAAAACACCCACATTTTATTGCAAAATTGCCTTCGGTTGGCCCTCCTCTGGTTAAACATCTCCCTCTGTCCACGGATACTCCCTGTCTGGAGAAGCTTCAGCTCCTCTGCTGCTTCGTGCCTGGATCGCCTGTGTGGTTGGTGCTCAAGAGGCACCAAAGGCACAAAAACGCCCCCAGCCCCATTGCTCCTGACAGCTGCTCATGTTCTGCTTTTATCGAGACCACGCGTGTTGCGGCTTCGAAGCACTTCCATTGGGAAAAACACAAGAATTCCTTTAAAAAACTGAATATTGGCCTGAAGTGCAAAGCAAATGCGGTGCCCCTGGACCACTCTCACAGTTTGGCGTGGGAGAATTAACCCCTTTATTTTTTTTTTTATTGGCCCTGCAGTAAAATTCATCCTGAGATTCAATGCTGAATGCACTATACAAAGCTAGCAACAGAGCTGTTGGCTTCGTCGTAGAAAAGGCGCGCTTAAAAATAGCTAAAAATAGCCGTCCTGTATATTGTGCTTTGGCAGGAAGAAAAAGAAAACGGAGCCCCCAACTTACCTTGCCAACAGCAGAAGCAAAAACCCAACCGGAGCACAAGACAAGCAAGAGGCCTCGAGCACGTAAAAACCGTGGTAGAAATGCTGTGTAACAAACTTGATTTACGGTTATTTACAGAGAGGGCAATTTATTATTTCTCAAAGGCATGGCTCAAGGAATCGCTGCCCACTTCCCTTCTTTACACGTGACGCTAGGCAAAAAAAACGAAGACACAATAATATAATAATAAAGTTAGACCCGAAAGTGCTTGTTGGCGGCGCGGGGGCGCTCAGTGCCGGGCGCGGGGCGCGCTGTAGGCGTAGCGCACGAGCGGGAAGCCGCGGCTCTGCGCGAAGCACGCGCGCCCGCACGCCTGCACCTGCTCCGAGCTGTCCGACACGAAGGAGTCGTCCTCGTCGGCATCATCCGAGGGCGCTGGTGCTGGCACCGCGTGTTCGGGCCAGCCGGCACCGCCGGGCCGCGCCGCCAGCGCCGGGCAGCTCTGCCACTTGAGCGGCGCCGCGCGCGCCGCCAGCAGCGCCTCGCAGCACTCGCAGGTGCCGCTCCGCGCCGAGGGGAAGGCGGGCGGCGCGCAGGAGCCCGGCGCGCTCGTCGCCGCCACCGTCATCGCGGCGCCCTTGGTGCTGGCGAGGCGCCGCAGCGCCTGCCAGTCCTCCTTGAAGGCGGGGTTGAAGAAGACGTAGAGCACCGGGTTGAGGCAGGCGGGCAGCGGGAAGAAGATGAGCGTGACGGACTTCATGATCTCGGGGCTGATGGAGATGGCCGTGATGAGCGGCGCAAAGGAGAAGAAGGCCACGGGGCAGAAGAAGATGCAGTTGGTGAAGATGAGCCAGGCAACGTGCTTAATGGTGCTGGAGCGCGAGTCCTCTGAGAGGTCCTCCTTCTCCAGGCTGCAGTAGAGCTTGGTGTAGACGACGGCCATAAGCAGGAAGGCCAAGGAGTTGAGGAGCACGAGGGCGACGGTGAAGCCGAGCGAGGGTGTCTCGCCCGTGGGGAAGGGCAGGCAGAGGGGCGACGCCGCACGCTCGGCGCCATGAGACAGCGGCAGGCAGCCGGCGAGCGCCGCGCCAAGCAGGGCGAGCGCCGCCGCCGCCCGGAACCGCCGCCGCCGGCCGCCCCTGCCCTTCGCCACGGCCTCCTTGGCCGAGAGGCTCCGCTCGACGGCCGCCAGCGTCAGGAGGAAAATGGCGCTTTCCGAGGAGAAGACGGCCAGGAAGCCGGCGGCTCGGCAGCCACTGCCTGTCTCCCACCAGATGCCGAACTCGGCAAATCGTCCCCAGGAGACGGCATCCAGGAAGGTTAAAATCCCAGTGTAGACTCCCATGAAGAGGTTAGAGATGGAGATGAGGCCTATGAAGAGCTTGGAGGACGGCAAGGGAGTGCAAGAGGCAAATATGGTGAGCAGGACGAGCAGGTTGAAGACCAAAGCCACCACAAAAATGAACCAGACCGTGAGGCGAATCATCCAGCTGCCCAGCAAATACTCACAGGGCTTGAAAGCGCCTAGAAGGACAAGGACAAGCAACTTAGGGAAATCAAATCAGGCCCTAATAAGCAGGATTTTCAAAGGTGTTACAAGGGCCCTCCTCATTAATTCATGAGGAGAGTACCCGGCTGAACTGCTAAATAGGTCATTGAAAGGCAGCTATTCTGTGAAGCTATTTACTAATTAATTATGCCTGGAATAATAATTACTGCTCTGAATGGTCACTCGGGAATACTTGGTATAAACACGCCAAACAAACAAGCTTAATTACCTTTCAGCAGCTCAAAATAGCTTTTATTAGTGCCACCTCAATATTCCTTTTTCTTTCTTTTGATTTTACACCTCATATGCAAAGCTGGTAATGAAATAAAAACAAATATCCACATCCAGCTTTCGAGGGGGAAGGCGTTTCCAAAAGCTGCTCTCTCAAAACACAGTAATTCCCAACACGCCTTCCAGAACAGTGTTTGATCACAAAAAACATCTGTAAAACAGCCGACAAATTCAGCTTATCAGCTTCGATTGGGCCAGGAATTTCACCTCACAAGGGTTTTTTGTTTCTGAAAGGCACTGGGGATGCACAGGGAAGAAAGGGTGTCTCTCACCACTGATCTGAAGAACAACGTGGTAAAAAGCTCAACGAACATAACATGCAACAGGCAAAATAATTTGAGGAGGGACAAGGGGGAAAAAAAAGAATCATTATATCCTGCTAATCCTTCTAATTGCTACTTATTCCATTGGAAAATCCTCCCTGATTTTATATCACAATTGGACGAGCTTAACCTCTCCTGCATCCCCATTAGGAGCTGCTAATTGTCCTCAGCATCACGGTCTATGAAATGCCAAGGCTGGAAAAAAAGCATCTTTCCTGTTTGCTTGTTTAAATAACCAAGCTTTATTTCTGGCCAGGCAGTAATATTGCTAACTGTATTATCAAACTATGTGCAACATTAAAATCAGCCGCATAGTCCCCTGTTTTTTTCCTTTTGTTTTCTTTCTCTTTGCAAGTATCCCACAGTGCGAGGCCATCACTAGAAGCAAAGTACATGAATGTCATGGCAGCAGATCTCCTTATATCTGCATCACGTTCAAAAACAAAAACAACTTCCCAGTTGGCAAATTTTCCAGCACGACCCCAGCATTTCCAAAGGCAACGTGAACTAGTAACAGTAACAGAGGTGGTTTTAGATCAGCAACAAAACCCACCATATCTCCCCATCTTTCTCCTAACATTTAGCTATTCCTTGGGTTAAAACTCAATCCTACTCTCCTTTCCCACTTTTCTTTCCCAGCCTTTCCCATCCCATCCAGGGCAGCACAGGGAAATTCACTCAGGGAGGGTGCTATGCTATTAAGATGCCATCCCGGCCACGAGGCCCAGTGGAAAGTGGATGCACGAAATGAGTGATGGATGATTCAGGACTCGGGTGGTGGGTGGAGTGTCCTACTTCTGACCAGATGACATATGGGCTGGAAAATACGTTGCTAGCATGGGAGGGACTGGTGGAAAAACAAGGCAAACTGTAAACTTGTAAAACAAGCTCTTCATTCCTTTTAGAGCTGCAGCATCCCTGGCAGGGGCAAAAAGACACTGAAAGGCTTTAAAGATTTAACCCGTACCATGTACCATCTGAATTTTCCTTCTGCAAAGAGGAGATCAAAACACATAAGCAGCATGGGTCAAGTTAATTCCCAGATGATGAACAGTGACACCAGCAATGCACTGGACTTTCTGACCACAGAAATTTTGCTGTGATCCAGAAATCCTTGTAATTTTCTGTATGCTGAGGCTGGAACTAGCACAAAAGATGAAGAGCAAACGGATGCATCTTCACGAGGGATTTTAAACATCATTTTAGGAGAAAGGACAACACAACATTCGGAGCCTCCTGGTCACGTTCAGTGGCAGCACGTTGCCCCCCTCCATCCATGTGTTCCTGGTCAGGCAAGCAGGAGGAGCCAAGGTGGGCAAAGAGACTCTCCTAAGGAGCCTGTGGCCAAGAGGAGCAAGGAGGAGGCCCTAGAGCCTGTGGGAAATTCTCCCTTGAAGGAAGATGAGCAGAAGGGCAGCAACAAAGCTGCTTAGGAAGAAAAATCTCCCTTTGCAAGATCTCAAGCTCCCAATATGGGGCAGTTCCAAGCACCGCTGCCTGCTCCAGCTACCCATAGGAGCTCGCCGGTGCCGTCGGCACAGGTGGAGCAGTGCCAGGAATGGGACCACGGCCGCGTCCCCGAGCCAAGGAGCTCGCCCGGGGCTGCTCCACACACATGGCCTTGGCAGCACCGTTTAACACAGCCCGATCCAAATGAGGATCCCAGTCCTGTGTATATCCTGCTTATGGAAACAAACTGCCTTTTTCTTTTTTTATCCCCTCCCCAACTTAGCTCTCCAGTATAGTGTACCGTGTGTAAAGCTAGGCCAAATCTTTTTGCATTTGCTCATCCCAAACAACCCTGACATCAAATGAAGTTTCACCAAAGCACTGTAAAATTTAATCTATGCACCAAATGACTCTGAGGGATGAAACGGGTAATTCCATACCCAGCTATTTGCATAGCACTGAAGCACCTTATTAGGTTTACCTGTTGGTGGTGTACAGTGAATAATAGTCTGCCTCAATTCCTCGTTTTCATCGTTTCTTACGCCATCTGCATCAGCTGTATCCAAGTAAAATGAAAAACAGGTTAGTCATGGAAAGGGAAAGAGGCTACAAGGCCGCCTCGGATGGCAGCATGAGACCAAAGGCCCAACTCTTGATCTGCACTCCAGCTTTAACAAGTGGAGCTGTTGGAGTTAGCCACGTATGGTCAAAGGCTCCCGGAGAAGTTGCTGTAGCCACTGGGGACACTACTGGCTGATCTAAGTAATCACAGTGCTTTATAGCCAAGACACAGACTCTTTACTGATAGGGAAACATCTATGGGCTGTAAACTTGAGAGTCCAGGGATAATCCTTGTTTGAATGGGATTTGGTCTCAGCAGAGACCAATTGGATTTTTCTACTGGGAGCTCTGGAAGAAAATGACAGAAGTAACCCTGGTAATTTAGAATAAGGGGCATTTTTAACAGGAAAATCTTGTGCTGTCAAATCTCACACATTTAAGAAGAATAGCAAGGCACTGCCCAGGTGTGACCACGTGCCAAGCTGTTCCAGCCCTACAAAGACTGAGATTCCTTTCCAGACTTGCTTATTCAAGGGCAAGGCTCACTGCTACGTGGCCTAGCAGGGCCAGAGCAGCCCTGCTGTCCCCCTCACTGCACAGCAGCACTCACCTTTCTCAGCACCCATCACAGCACCTTGGCCTTGGCGAGCGGCATCTTCGGCACTGGAGCTTAAATAAGAGTCACAAGCCCAAAAGGCGCAGCACTGGTAGGCGTAGGGCACGGAGAGAGACCTGAAACACAGGCAGAACCGCCCGCACGGTTATGTGGGGCACCCCCCAAGCAAGTTCAAGGGCTGTTCAGTGCCCAAAGGGGCTCATTTCAGTTCTAAAAGTGGGGCCTCTTTTTGTCAGAGTCACTAAGAAAAAGCCCTTTCAGGTTAGATTGGCTGCAGTCATTTTTGATGAACTCTTCCACGGGGGTAGAGGGAAGGTGATGTATCCAAGCCTTGTTTGCAGCAAGGAGAACAAATGTACTCCGTCATACTTAGCTTATTTTACTGCTCGTTCTTCTCCTTATGCAAGGCAAGTTCCTACTAGTTTTTGTGGTACAAATGCAAGCTCACCAAGCAAGATAACTACACAGTGGCTGTTCTGTAAGGAAGCCTATTTCCAGCTCACCCCAACGTTAAAAATGCATTGTCACCACGCTCATTTTGCTGACAGCTGACCTGCCTGGACAACAATGACTTATTGGTTGCAGTCCAAATGAACATCTTTTTGAATCAAGGCTGCACTATCAGCCACCAGCTGCAATCTGCTCTCCTGGGCTTATGAGGAACATCTAGGACACATTAATGCACAAGCAAGGCTTTAATTCTCAACCAGAGATCAGCAGCAAAGTCTGTTACCTCCACAGACCTGCTGAGACCAGATCCTAAAAACGCTGTGGACTTTTGTGCTGGCCTTGGACAAATCACCAGTATCTTCATTGCCACTTTCCCAAATGATAGTAGAGGCAAACAATTTTTGATTGTTTCTTAGGGACTGGAAGACTAATAACCACCAAGATCTTTGAAAAACAGCTCATGATCACCCAATTCACCACCTGATCAAACTGAGTGGTTTCAACTTGAGTGAATACTGTTGCTCTTATCATTTGCCTCCAAAGACAAACAGCATTTGTCTAAAGCACAATGCTTATGGAGCTGGACCTGGGAGTCTGTCTCCTTTTCCCACCCTCAGAAAGACAGATGTGCTCAGTTCAAATCAACAAACAGAAACCATCCAAATGGCTATGCCAAAGCCAGATGGCATCTGTCTAGAAAAAAAAAAAAACGGGAACAATAACATAAAAGGGTCCAAGGAAAACGGCAGTGTCATTAACCAACGCACCGGAGCTTTGCAAAGTTCTTGGCTGCCAGAGCTTCTTTCAACTCCAAATTGCCTGCGAGTTTCAGCTGGTTCAGTCCACTCAAGCCGTCAGTGGGAACTGAAGTGAGTTCATTGAAACTCAGGTCTCTGAAAGGGGAACATGAACAGAGTGTCACAAGAAGGGAGGCCTCGCGAGGCCCCAGCACGCTCCGTAGGAGCAGAGATCCACAGAGATGAAACGGAAGACAAATACATGTCACTTTTAAGCTAAATATACATGTATGTAAATAATTTCCTCAATTTAACACTGGGAAGAGGAGCTCACTCCCCAGAAGAGCCCACTTACAAGTTAACAATAGCTCCAAGGGTAGCGAAGGCTTCCTTGTGGATCTGGTGGATTCGATTCCTACTGAGGTCCCTGCAAGAAAGGCCAAAAAAGATTATTCTAGTGTTTCCATCCAAAACTTGGAACGGCTGCTGTATGGAGAAAACAAGCTGACCAATAAATGACACCTTCAGGCAGCTCTGGTGGTTCCTCTCCCTGCTCCACACACAGGCACAGAGGTAGCCCAGTTTTGGTGAGGCTGCCAGATCCATGGCCCCCAAGGCAGCCCCTATGTCCCATCCACTTCCCTGCTTGTCCTGCTCCACCTGGGAGCTCAGTTTGGTAACAACAGTCTGGCAGCAACTGGCACAATGTCAAAGTTTAGATTGAAGCTTTGCATAGGTGCAAGTATTAGGCTAGGGGATTAGCTGGTATTATTAATCTGCTCTTGTCAAGGAAAACTGAGAGTGCATCTCCAATAAAGAGATTCATAATACAAATAATGGACTACTGAAAAAATCTCTCATATATGCAATTCCATGCTAAAACTTTCTAGCAACTGGACACTCAGTTTTCTCTGCCTAAAATAATATTTATCTCATTTTTACTTACACATTTAAACAGCTTTCAGTAAATATAAATATTTTTACCTGTCCTTACTTGCAAGCATATATTTTCTTTCTATGTATTATACAAATCTATGTTAAAGTCTGAAAAGCCCAGCATGGAGAGCAGAAAAAGTGGGAACTGCAAGTGGTTGCTACTGGCATTTTCTCCTGGAATACTGAGTGCTTTACCACAGGGAATCCAGCATACTTGGCCATTTAACATAAACCAGATTCAGAACATCATACCCTGCCATGCAGTTATATGTTAGAATTAGAATTAGAAACTTTAGCTGGTTCTGTTCAGTATGTAACAACTTGCACTTACAGGATACGAAGGGAGGAGAGTCCCTGGAAAGTATCATCTCCAATTTCATGGATTTGATTATGCTGCAAGGAACTGCAAAGAGAAGGAGTAGAAACAAAGCTTCATTTGCAAACCGGGCTTACTTCAAACCAAGAGGCTAGCTTGGATTTAAATCAAAAATAAATCAAAAATTCTACAAGGAATTTTTCAGCCAGACTCTGACCTTGGACACATTTGTATTTCTTGAAATAAGAACTTATTCTTATAAAGGAGTAGAAAACTCTTCTTTTTTTTCTTGGGGAAGGAAAAAAAAAAGATAGGTTTTGAGGAAAGAGAATATGACTTGCAGGGACTAGAAGAAAAGGGATAGCATATGCTGGACGGCACCAATTGATGTGGAAAAGAAATAAAAGGAAGGAAAAACACTACAGAAAAATGTTCATTCCTTGCATGCATATAATAATACCACTGCAAAATGCGTTATTAATGTGTCCATCCTTTTTTATGCCACAGGAACAACTAAAATGTAGCCACTTCAGGACAATGCAATTGGCTGACAGGAGACATCATATGCTTTCTTTCTGGCCTTAATCTTAAAAATGTACTTACGGGCAAACGAGCAAAATGTAAATTTCTGGAGCTATATTTCTACTTACATTTCTTCCAAAGAACGGCAGCCACTAAAACTCCAGAGTTCCTTTATATTGTTGTAAGACAAATCCCTTCAAAACACAAAATGGGAGAAAAATGCTTAATTCTGCTAGTGCTCTGTTCTGCTTGGAACACCACATCACTGAAACCATTCAGCAAACATCCTTCTTGCTAGTAGATCTGAATAATAAATCAAGACAGATTTCCAAAGCAGAACTACCAGGATGAGCAGTTCTCTGCAATACTTTAAATTAGCTTTAAAATTCTTGAACAACACTCTGGGGGAGATGAAATCAGGAGCACTTACAGCGTTCGTAGTGTCTTTTGCTCTTGGCATAAATTGACAGGAATACTGCTGATCTTGGTCCCTGTCAGTGTTCTGTGGGAGGGAAAAAAAGGGTGCATAAATGTTTACATTCTTGATCACACAACAAGCACGAGTAAGAACAGAAAAAGACAGAGTCTGAGTCCTGCTGATTCCCAGCAGGAATCCTTTGGGTTGTTTGTTTACCAGTTTTGAAAGAAGGAGGTTCATATTACTGATATTTTTCACAGGGTGTTGTCAGGGCACCCAGGTATCACGGCAAGCAAAGCTATGTGATTTCTTGCAATTTCTTGACAGAAAGACAGCACGTCTTTCCAGACATATCTACTAAATTCAATTGCTTCACAAGAGACAAAAGCAGTAAGTTATTGGAAATGACTTTTGCAGAAGACACTTACAGGCTCTCCAGATTAGTGGTTCCTGTCAAATTAGGAAACCACTGCACCATGCTGGCACCTCGAATCACCCTAAAAGACAAAGAATTACCATGAAAATTAGCTGTAAACTCTTCTGCAAATCGATTGTGAGGTACTGGTGTAAGGTAATATAAGAAAACAGATTAACTTTTTTTTGGTTTAAATTTTACACAAAAAGATTTTTTTCTAGTGCTTCTTGGATTAATAATTTGCTTAATAAATTACTACTCCGTTGGCAAAAAATGGGACTTGTTCAGGGTTCAAAATCTCACTCCATTTTGCTCATTCCTTCCCCCCAGAACCAATACGTGCTGCAAGCAGGCATGCACTAACCTGCAAAGCATTTACACAATGTATATCCCCGTTCAGAAACCACACAGGACACAGCAGTGTTTAAGAAAGAATCTGAGCATTTGGCCTGAGGTTACGTGCCTTATGCAAAGTAATCAAGGTGAAATAAATAAATAAACTGTAAAGTATATTTATTAGTGCTCCTTAAGAAACTGGTATCTCCAACCATCATCACATTTGTTAAAATTAACTGCAAAAAAAAAAAAAACGTATGCATAAAGTAAGAGGTAGAAGCAGTTAGGGAATTTAGTTGAGTTCTTAGTTGTACCATTTCATAGTCATTTACTAGACTAGACAGTTGAGGTGGTACTTACAGAGAATGCAGATCTGAAAGGTTTTGAAAGGCCGAGTTCCCCACAAAAGACAAAGGATTGTCATACAAATGTCTGGGAAATGAAAAACACGTTTCAATCTCTGCTCTTATGGTCACTGCTGCTAAAGAGACTGAAAATAGATGCATGAAAGCGACTTACATGGTCCTTAGAAGGGGGTTTCCTGCAAAAGCACCATCAGGAATTATGGAAATGTAGTTACTGTGAAATCCCCTGGAGATATTAACAAAGATGAAAACCAACATTTAAAAATGTATCACCATTAGACTCAACCCACAGTCATTTTCGTTGTGTCTATGGACTATATACGTTCGCTTCCCACTCTTGTGGAAAAAATAGGATTGCCATTAAACAGGAGTACGTACGTACAACTACAGGACTAACTCTAAAAGCCTAATTTGTGAACCACACGCCATTAAAATGAAAATACTTCATAAGCAAGAAGCTATTCTGTCCAAAATAACTCTTACATATTTTTCTCCCCATTAGGGTAGCAACAAGGGAGAATAAGCATGATCAGTGAATAAATAATAAATAATCCTGCTACTAGAGGCCAAAACCAGCTCATGATTACCATCTATGCTAATGGCTCTCCTAAATAATTAGTTTAATTATATAACTCCAGAATCATTTTCAATAGATTCTCTCCCTAACAGATCATTATATTCTCCTTTAATTATAGCATCACTTGGCATAACTTAGTCTCATCTAGGTTACTGTACGAGACGAGCATTCTTCAACCCCCTATGTGCTCTTCTTACTTATGGAAAGGAAAAAGTGTGTTAAAAAAGAAAAAAGAGATGATCAGTAATACTCACAACTCCTTCAAGTTTGGGAGTGCTTTTATTGCTTCAGGGAACTCCACCAAGTTGTTATAATTTAAATCCCTAGAAGAAACAAATGCAGCAAAATTGGAAAATACTCAATATTGGTCACCAATGGTCAAAACCACCCCAGGACAAAAAAATGTTCAAGAACATCTCTGACCAGAACGCAGAATAACTTGATATTTAAACTTAGATTTAGTCCTCTGATGTTGCACACACTTAGTAACCAGGTAATAACTTAAATATGAAATTTAACATTAGCCCGAGGATTATTCATACCAAGATGAGTGACAATTCCTTACAGCAAAGTATTTTTCAGCACCTCACATGTTTTTCTTCAAAATAATTTACACAAAAATGAGCTAATATTTCATGCTAACAAAAATGTTCACTTTCTAACAGCTTATTCAGAAAACTTTTCTTTAGAGTTTCATAAAAGAGGCATGAAATAAGTCATAAGACTATTGCAGACCCCAAAGTTAAGATTATAAAGAACTATAAATAATTATAAAGGATTTATTATTATAAAGAACTGTAAATATTAAATCAAAACAGATGCAAGCTGCTATGTCAAATTACTAGCTGTTAGTAAAAAGATAAATAATAATAAAAATAATAACCGTGTTGAAACCACTCTTCTGTCACTCCTTTAGCAGTAACATCTGAACCTACTACAGCCTTTCACCACACGAAGATTCTTGGTGAGAAGCAAAAGCTTTTTAAAGAGCCTTATAACAGCTGTCTGCATTTACATTCTATCTCATTATTTCTTACCTTAATCTAATCATCTAAGTATTACTTACCTTAATAAGAGAATGTACAAGGTAATTGGAGAAAGTAGCACGCCTGGACTCCTCCAAACTCTTGATAATAAAGCGTGTTGTCACTGGCTCTTAATAGGCCTTTCCCTTCTAGACTCCCTTCCTAAATTTTATCTATTTATTTAGTGTTGTCTTATATTTGGTGTCCTGGACAACATGTGTGGGCCGAGGGGAGGGTCCTGCTTCCCTCCGACTCTCTGATTTTGGCTGGGGGCCAGCTGGGAAACCTCTTATCATCACATCTAGAGTGTGCTTAACCCTCCAGTAAGCCTCAGAAACCCAATATTTGCTCCTTGCCACACGCCGGGCCACTTGAGCAGCCACCCGACTGCGTGGAGTGCTAAGCAAAGGCTAATATTGATCTGCTTCTCGTTGCTTGTGGTGGAGGCCTCACTTCCGAGCACTGAGCTAGACCCAAGTGCTCTCAGTAGACACTGTGGCACGTGCCCCATTCCCAGCACCTTCTTTGGGACAGCAAAGTCGCTTGGAGTTGGGAGAGATACCAATGCCAGCCAATAAAAATCACCTTTAGAAGCATACTTACAAAGTTTCAAGGTTGTCTAGTCCATCGAAACAGTGCTTTCCTATCGTTTTTATCTTATTATTATGGAGATGCCTAAAAAAAATCCAACAACAACAAAATAACTATGATGGCAAGTATATGATGTCACATAAGTTGACCAACTAGTAAGTACTTCTTTGTAAATGAGATCATGAAGTGGCTTGGGGAAATCACTACACATTGTGGCAAAAAATATGATAAAATAGGGTTTACATGTAAATCATTATAGTTGCTAGCATTTATCCTTGGAGGCATTAAAGATTACTTTAGGGGAAGAAATGAAATATATCCCATCAAAACAGGCATGTAACAAGCATTTCCATCCTTGAACACCTTTGATATCTTTCTGTGACAGCCGCTGGTTTTAAATATTCATTACTAGAACAAAATGCCACAGCAGAGCACAGAATAACCTCTCGATCCACGGCACATTTGGCTGGCAGCTGAGCAGAAAAACAACTCTGCCCATTCTTCAGTGGATTATGAAGTACCTATGATCATTTTCCCTTTGTTTGGGGGTTCAAGCTATGGGGCAGGTGAGCGAAAGCATGAGGGCTGCCCTAGCTGAAGCACCAGGGCATGGAGGTGCCACGAGGCCCCAGTACTCACAGCACGACGAGGCTGGAGAGGTTGGTGAAGGCGAAGTCGGGGATGCGGGTTATCCTGTTGAGCGCCAGCGTGAGCGCCTGCAGCGAGGGCAGGTTGCTCAGCGGGCGCACGGGCACCTCGGTGAGGCTGTTGTCGTCGAGCCAGAGGTGCCGCAGCTGCACCAGCCCCTCGAAGCTGTCCTCGGGCACCGCCGCGATGTGGTTGGCATCCAAACGCCTGCGCCGAGACAAGAGGCTGCAGCTAAGTGAGGGGAAAACACCTGGAATCCGCGGAAAAACGTGGGCTGGTGCCACAGGGAAACCAAGCCAGGCTGGACCCCCAGCCCTCCGCAGGAGGGACCTGCTCAGCTAGCTCTGTATCCTTTGAGTGTTGAGATATACGTCGCTGAAGGTGTTTTAAGGTTATTGTATCGGGTTATTTTAAAATATCAGGTATCAGGTTATTTTAAAAAGCTGAAGGGGAATTTCCACAGGGGAAAAAGTCAGGAAGAGCATCAAATTGAGCAGCAAATACTCGGACATAGGTGGGCACTTCTGTTCTGCTTCAGGAAAAAAAGATAAGAAAATACACACATCCCTTTAGAAATTACTTGCCTTTCTCTTCTCCCTCCCAAATTCACACACCTGCCTGAAAAGGCAAGGATGATTTTCCAGGGGAACAACCATACGGAGCTGCCCTGCTCACCTGCGAGCGAGGAGCCTCCACTGCCACACACACATAAATCCAGTTTTCAGCAACATTCCTCACTGTTTGGACACAGCTTTAACAGTGACTGTCCTCGTCCAGGAAAGCGTTAAAAGAAGACTGCACTCCTTAAGTTACAGCTCGCAGCATATACTTAAATTCCTCAATCTTTCAGAAGCGACTCCAGTTGCAGCTTCCCTGTAGGCCCTGGCTTGCGTGAGACCCTTACATTTTTGCCTATAAATTCAGACTCTGCTGGCTGAGCTGTCATCCTTGCTTTTATTACCTGTCAGGTTGTTTCCTCACACAAACTCCAGCTCAAACCGCACAATAAAAAAGAGCAGGGAGCAAAAACCCACTGACCCAATGACTTGGTCTTCACGTTATTTGCAGTGGCCAAGACTCCCTGTTGGCCAAGGCAATCACCACCAGCATCCCACTCTTCCCATTTCAGGCATGGAGAATTTTAGCCACCTTGCCCTGCTAGGAACAGCTTCAGGTTGATGTTAAAGAAAAGTCGAGCCCGAGCCGACTGTTCAACCACCCTCCGCTACAGAAGCAGCTGAAGGACTTTGCTCCTAAGTGCTCCTTCAGAAACCACAAAGAATTAGTCAAACAGCCCTGCAGGAGGTTTTTAGGATGCAAGTCGAGTGCTGATAAGGCTGAGGCCAGCATTGGGCGCTAGGCAGGACACTGGGCCCAACATGTTCCGGGGCCACTCGAGCCCCTGCGTCCCCTCCTCAGTGCCAGGACTTGCTCCACAGCGAGTTCTTAGCAGCAGCAGCTGCACGATGCTACTTCAACAGCCAGCACTGAGCCATGGACACAAGTCTCTTCCACTTAAGTGTTTAAGATGGTTCTTGGCAGAGATGCTAAAGAAAATCCCTAGCCAGGAGCAGCCAACAGCAGCGTCTGCATTTGAGAAGCTCCTTCCTTGCCAGCCTGCACATGAGCTGGACAAGAGGCAAGATGACAGGGATCATTAATGCAGACCATGAGGTGATGGTCTTCCCATGCACCCCAAATTTGGGGAACCTTAATGCAGAACTGGTCATTTTTGCTTCCATGCTCTTGCATCAAGGTCACAGGACCAGTCCCACTTTCCCCAGCTGAGGATGCTCCCTACGTTAGGACAGGACATACATAAATTATACTTTTTTTCCTCTGAGTGAATGAATACATGGAAACTTTTCCTGAAATACACTCAACTGACCAAAATGCACTCTGCTCAAGTATACAGATTAAAAAACTGCTTTGGGCATTTTTGACAGCAGCTCTGAAAACTCAACCTAGTTTTCCTCAGAAAAAAAAAAAGAGCATTTTTCTGCTCGTTGACCTTGTTTCCTCCTCTCTGAGCTTCCTAAAGTTGGTAGAATTTATCGCTTGTCTGTGAATAACAAAACTGCCAGACAGGGCAACGTCGCCACGCTTTAAATTGCCACGTTACATCACATGGTTATACCCATTATAACAGACAATAGTACAGAAGCATTCAATACCTAATGTGTCTACTGTTTTGAAATGTCCCCAATCTTTTTTTTATTTTATTTTTGCCCATGACCTATTTAAATGCATGAGTTAAGGGAGGGAAAAGGGAGAGATCCTGGCTTAATTTCTCCATTCACTAGTTCCCCCTTAGTTCCTTGTCCCTTTCCTTTTGCTCATAAAATTACCAGCAACAGGAGATTTAACACTTTAAGTGGGGAGCAAAGAGTACTGTAAATAGAGAGAAACAGAGGTATATTCACTGAACACCAAATGGATGATTTGCAGACAACACAAGACTGCGATAACTTCCTCCTTGGCATCAGGAAAACGCTGGAAGCAGGGAGCTTTTTCAAGCTGCTTCCCCAGCAGTCACTCACATGCTGTCATTTGAAGGGGGTTTATTGCAGTGCAGCACATTTGCACGCAGCAGAGCGTGGCCGCCACGGTGCAACCTCTCCTCCCAAGCCATGCAAAGCAGGGAGGGCTGCAGCGGCTCCGAGCGGGCGCTGGCCACGCTCCAGCTCTGGGCAAGGCAGGGAGTAGCTCTGCATGAGTTGCACAACTCGCTCCTAATCCGCTGTGACACGGGAAGAAAGAGCGTCCTGGGCCGGGAACCCCAACTCTGGCCTATGGGGAAGAAATAACCCGCCTGCTCTCTGCGGGTGGGCAGCAGGGAGGAGGAGAGCGCTCCCCCCATCGCAGCGATAAGCATCTACCACCTACAGACCTGCAACCAAGCATTACGGTCTGATTAATATGTTTTATAAAACATAATAAGCCACGAGATAGCATAAGCACCAACGAAATACCCCGTGAGGCACTAATGGCCGGGCTGTTCGTAAACATCTATGTGATTTCAACACCTTTCCATGAAGGCAGCACCAGGCAAGTCTCAAACAAGGCTCCTTCCCAGAAGCAGATGCCCCTTTTCCTCCTCCAAACACAAAAGACTTGGCTATGATTCACTTTTGCACAACGTTTTCAAGCTGCTTAAACACCTTAGGACTTGCAGCAGGATGAGCCACATTTAACTCTGCCACCATTCCAGTTATCCAGCAGCCTCCAGCCTGGGTTTGAGTTTAGAAAGTTTGGGTTTGGGCCTCCCTACCAAAAACAGCGAAATTCCCTATAAAACTTCCTTGGAAAGTTCTGCTTCAGTTGAAATTGCAATATAAAAACCCAGGTATGATACTACACAGAAATGATTATACTTGGAAGCTCTATCGCATGAAGCAAACGCGAACAAAGTGACTAAAAGCAGAATTGGGAGAGCAAAGGAAAAACAAGAACACTTACAGGGACTGTAAACCGCTTAATCTTCTGATGGCCTCATTAGGTACAGTCTTCAGCTGGTTGTTCTGCAGGGTTCTGTAAAAATCCCCATCGTGTTAGTAAAGGAGAAGATGATCATGGTCTACACAGAAAGATGCTGTTTGGATTTCACTCATCTCTAATGCAATAAGCTAAAATTGAAATTAATTTTTCATTGGTGGGTTGTTTTTAAAGATTTTTTTTTTCTTCTGGGAAGATGTTAATAGTGCACAGTGAGCGCTTTTATAAGCAGAACATAAATAATCGATAGCTCACGTGTAACAGAGTACGAGATTTTGATGCATTTTGGCAAGTTGATCAATTAATATCCATAATATCCCAAGGTTGCAGCGTTTCCAACAATTGCTGACATACTGAACTTGAACATCCCACTGGGGACAGCTCTGTGGGCCTGGACACGTGGCACCCAAGGGTGCTGCCGAGCTGAATCTCTGCTTCCCTCACAGCCTCCCAGCCCTTTGTGCCCAGCTCATTTTAAAATATGTGCAATTAGGCACACGCTGCCACGCTAGCGCTTGGAAATATTTACACTAGCAAAAATGCCACGGTTTCGGGATAAAAGAGTGCTTTGTTTCAAAAACCCCAGCAGACAGCAGAAAGCTATTTTCATCCTTAGGCATGGAAAAACGGTTGGAGGGAATACTCGCATCTGAGAAAACAAAACAGGATGTGGGAAACAAGACACAAGTGTAAACTTCTTTTTTTGTTCAATGAAATGCTTCTAATAGTTGGTCAATCTCACCTAAAGAAGCCTCAGACTATGCAAATAATTTCTATAATTTCTAATACAGGGTCAGACACCGTCTCAGGTCTCTAAGGGCCTGTAATACCTGGAAATACCTGAACATCTCATGGAATAACGAGGAGGGCCAGGGAGGTGGTGTCGGACAAGGGGAACACCTTGTGTTTGGGTTTTTGGTTTTTAATTCCCCTCTAAGGGTTTTTATGCTACAAGATATAACTGAGAACCAAATAAACACCCCAATTAAATGCACCATATGCACCCCAATTAAATGCACTATACAATTAAATTACATTTCAGTGAAGGCTGAAGCTGGAGAAGGCAGGAGATGCATAAGTGTGGGGCAGGGGGATGGCACGAGGCTGTCGAAGCCGAGGGGCAAAGGGGGAGGTCTGTGCCAGCCAAGAGGCTGAGCAGGCAGCAGGAGCGCACAGCGAGCTGGGGAGGGCGAAAACTCGATTACTTACAGAACTTTGAGCTCTTTCAAGCCAGACAAGGCCTTCGGGTGGATAAAAGAAAGGTCATTGCCAGCCAGCCGCCTGGAAAAAAATCGCAATAATAATTTCAATAGGCAAATACAGTGTTTTTGTGATCACGTAACACGGGAAGCGACCAGCGCCCCAAACCTTGCAAGCAACTGTGCATTTTCCAGCAGGTTACACCGTAGTGGGGACGTTCAGGGTTTTCATGAGCTGCTCCAGCCACAAGACATGTTTAGCAATGGGAACGCAGCACGGAGGCTCGTGGATGTGCTTTTGCAAATATGCTAGGAAAGAAACACCCGCGGAAAGGTGGAAATCCACCTTCCTGCTGCGCTCAAACACGATCCTCAGGCTCTGGGCATTGCCTGGTGCAAAGTGCCCCAGTGCCCATGTGCTTTCCATCTCCAGAGCATCCTGTGCAGCGGGAACA
>JAUBOD010000893.1:1995450-2006313 GCA_032353885.1 Nothura maculosa | reverse complement strand
TCCGCGGGCGCGCAGCGGGGCGCTCCCCTTCTCTTCCCTTCCCTTCTCCTCTCCTCCCATCCCATCCCATCCCCCTCCTCCTCCTCCCCTTCCCCCCATCCCATCCCACCCCCCCGCGCTCCTTCCCGCGCAGCCGCGCGGAGCAGCGCGCAGCGCCCCCCCCAACCCGGGTGCCGCTGTCCAAGGTGCTGCCCCGGGCTCCGCGGGCCGCGTCACGTGCGGCCATCCCTGGCCGAGCCGAACCGAACCGGGCCGGGCCGAGCCGAACCGAACCGAACCGGGACGTGCCGGGCCCGCCGAGGGCCCCGCGGTGCCGCCCGCGCAGCCCGAGCCAAAGTTGCGGCGCCGGGAGCCCCTTGCGCGCCCCGCGCTGCTGCTGCCGCTGCTTATTTATTTATTTATCCCCTCCCTGGCGCACACTTATTAAAAAACATTACAAAAAAAAAAAATAACGTTTTCTTTTTTTTAGCGGTACTCACCATTGTTTCCTTGCTGTCCTGGAGACAGAAGTGCCTTAAAATCCAGTCTCCCCAACAGATGCTGGAAGGTAATGTGTCTTGTTTGAAGTCATCATGTGAGAACTTCTGCTTTGCTCAGTGGATCGCCCACCACTTGGTGTGACTTATGAATCTAATAACCCTTTGCAATATCCGCGAGCTTCGACTCGCCACCACCTTGGTGCCTACAGGAGACAGAAAGCAACTGGCAGGGAGTTTTAAAAACCTATAGATTTACGCAAACGCCTTAGCTCAGAGTCACGTTTCCCTTGGAGTTCTTACGTGATCCTAATGAATGAGAGGGGGCCCCGGCTGGCATGGTACAAAACGTGATTCCCGCCGCCGCCTCCCGGGCACCTGGAGCGGGGCGGAAAGTTCCCGAGGAAAGTCCGCCCTGGACACGCGCCCCGTGTAATAAAGCCGGGCTCGGGCCGCGCTCCTGCCTCGCACCTGGGGCTGTGCAAGACGAGCCGCCTCGGGAGCCGGGCGCTGCTGACAGGTAAGGAAACATCCTCCCCCCGCTCCCGCGGGAAGCGCTCCCGGCACTCGGGGACCCGGGAGCCGGGATGCGCCCCCCCCTTAGCCCCCTCCCCGGCTCCCGGCCCAGAAACTTCCCCCAAAACGGCGACGTGTCCTTCTCCCTCCCACCCACCCCCCCGGCTCCTTCCCGCTCTTTAAAGCTCCCCACTCGGGGCAAACGGCCGCCGTAGGGCAGGTCGGGCCCGTCCCGTCCCGCGTGGCTCCTGCCCTGTCGCGCACCCGTGGATTTGGGCTCCTATAGGGCAGCGAAGGGCCACGGGGGGGTCCTGCCCTCAGGGGGCAGCGGCCGCCAAAGGGGACTCCAAAAGGGACCCCAAAGGGGATCCCCGGCAAGACCCCCGGTGCCTCCCGCCCGCTCCGTCCAAATCCAGGCGCTTCCCGCTCCCCCGGCGGCTCCCGGTGCCTTTGGCCACCCCCGCGCTCCACATCCCACCCGAGCCACAGGTACCTGCGGCCGGGAGCCGGAGCCGCCTGCGCCGTGACAAGCAGCTCTGTTGATCCAGGCACTAACCAGCAGATGCTGCCCTAGGACTGGCGCAGCTGCTCCTCCGCGCCCCGGCTGTCCCGGGGGGCCAGGAGCTCCGGGAAAGGCCGGGGGGCTCCCGGGAAGCGGCCCCCCGCGCCGGGATCCACACGCGCCCTCGGCCTCCTCCGGGCGGCTGCTGGCGCGGGGCTGCGTCCAGGCGCCTTCCCCGTCACCTAATGCCACCAGGGAGGGCCCCAGGCTTCTCCCAAGGGCTGGCAGAGCCAAGAGTTGAGGCAACTATGGACACCTGCCTGGAGCAGCTCCAGCCCCCTCTGGCATTGCCCGCCGAGAGGCATCCGGTACACGATCCCATAGGGCTCTGAGCCCACGGAGTCCACTGGGGCTTCCGAAAAGTCTCCTTGTGCATTAAAAAATAGTCATTACAACTTCCACAAGCTTCCGTACACAAGAAGTCCACTCTTTCCTCCAAGAAGTCATCACAGCTCTCTCTTGCAAGGCAGTATTTTATCTAGAGCACTGTCCATTGTCAGGTAGTATTTTGTCTATGGGACAGTTCATCACTTCCTTTCCATCTCCTTAACTTCCAGCTATTCTCCTTTTTGGCTAAATGTCTCAACTGTCAAGAGGGACCAGAGCTGGCCTTGGTAGAGTCATGGTAGCCTCAACATCAACCTTAGGAGAAACTCCCTCCAAAGCGCTGCACGGTGACAAGGACCTGCTCAGACACATACAGCTGTATTTCCCAAGGCAAATTTATGGGGTTTGCCACTCACACCAAGGCAAACTCATGGGGACAGAGCCACAAGCGCAGAGACTCATTCAGAGAGCTCCTGAGGGCGACTGCTGCTTGAGGCACCGTCACTCTACCCGCTTCCCTGCGCGTGGACAAGGACCAAGAGCCCTGCCCACGAGGCCAGGACGTGGTCACCAGGAGACCTTTGGATCTGCTTTGCTCCTACGGGAGCCACGTAGTTCAGGAAAGGCAGCCACAATACACAAGACATGGACCAAAGAGATCTACCAAAACATGGGAACGAGCAGAAGGTCATTGACGGAATAATGTGGGACTCAAGAAAAAGGCAACAAGGCCACCAACCCTAGGGCTGAGAGCGGAGAAGGCAGCAGTATAAGTAATGATAAGCTTTGCCTCGTACGGACCTTCCCTGGTGAAATAACATCCCAACCAGTTCCAATGGAGCAGAGCTGAGAAGAAACCAGTGGCTGCCTAAAAATGATCTTGTTGCCACAAGAATGGGTTGTGAGGCCATGGGCCACCCAGTCATGAAAATCCCCTGGCTCAGAGTAGGTAGAAGGTTTGGGGTTGCTCATTTGTTTCATTTTATCCCCATTGATCCAGAGTGACTCGTAATGAGGCAATGGACATCTCTTGTTCCAAGCGTGTTTGTCTTGGGTTTACATTGTTAGCGAATGAAGCATCCAGCCATCCAGCCTGGCTTTGGTGGGACTCCCCATGTGTAAATAGTGACAGAGCTGTTTAGCAGGCGAGGCCTCATTAAGCCAGAGTCACTCATGTATTTTTCCCCCCTCTCAGATAAACCAATATGAAGAGAAACAGTAGAAGAGAATGGAAAAAGTCAAGGTTCCTTGAGCCAACATGTCAACCCCTGCCCAGAAACCTAAGTGAGCTGCAAGTGTCCATCCTCTTGCTTAAAACGTTGGCTAAAACCATGGCTTTGGGCCATGTGGAAAGGCTGGGACGTGCCGAGGTCTAGGAGACACCTTAGGCTCCTTGCTGGGAGCCAGGAGAGGGCTGGGAACAGCAGCCCCTCTGCCAGGTGTGCGCACCCCACGAATGGGATCAGACCATAACAATATCCATCAGCTTCGGAGAGATGCTCCTGAAACAGGAGCTGTGACCACATGAGCACCCCGGCACGACGGGGCTGCCGACGCTTCCACATGCCAGCAAACTGATGGCGCCTTTGAAAGAAGAGTTCCTGGGGCTGCCGGGTGCTGGTTTGGCCGCTAACCTGGTGTTTCCGCAGCGGGCAGATTGGGAACCTGCCTCGCAGCCGCCTGCAGGGAATAGCTCACTCCTAGGCTGGGTTTTAGGGTCGCCTCCCAGAAGGTGGTGACTTTCTGCACCCCGTCTCCCATTCCCATGATGGATCCCGCTCCGAGGTCTCCATCATTCCCATGATCCGGGTGCTGCAGGCCCTCCCTCCTGCCTGCCTTTCCTTGCAAGCCTACTCGCCTTGCAAGCGCTCCCGCTTACGCACACGCCGGGCTGCGAACGTGCAGCTGAGCATCATAGTCATGATCCCACTCAGATGCTCAGCAAGCCTCCCACCGATGCCTCGTCCTCCTCCAAACCCTGCAACGCTTCAGCTCCCTCCAGGCTTCTCAAATGCCCAGCAAAAGGGGCTGCAGTGGGGTCCCCCTAGCCCACCGGTCTCTGGGAAGAGGGGACCGGACCTGGCACCCGTTGGGATAACCTCGGAATTTCCTCAATCCGAGGCATTCCTCTTACACTGAGCATTTCTTGGCTGTCACTTCGGGTTTAAAAAAAGAAAAAGTGAAAAACGAGAGTTTAGATAGAACCATGTTGGTTATTTCTGTGGAAGGCATGATTTGGGAACGCTTCCAGAATTAAATTTGCTCGCTTTGTTTTTCCTCAAACCACCACGATGCAAATGTGCTTCAGCCTATATCTTATCTGCTTGCACGGCCCTCGTTTAGGCTAGCTGCAAAAGACCGGAGATGAGATAAATGTAATGGAAACTATTGGCCCCCGTAAGTTCTCCTGGGTGACCTGAGCAAAATGAGCCACCGGGTATCTCTTACTAGAATAAAACCAGAGATCGGGAGAGAAATCAGAACCTGGGGAAAAAAGAAACATGACAGCCGTAATCTGTCACTATTGCAACCTGATTACTGGATGCTCTGACACGGAGTGGACCCTTCCTCGTGGCCTTGCCGAGTATGTCTTGTTTCACGTAGCCACAAGGAAAGAATTTATGAGCACATTAAACTTCAAAGGAGCAGACATAGACCGTGAATTAAAAAATAATAATTGGAGGAAAGATATAACAACAAAAGTTAGGTCAAAACCCTGTCACATCTTTGAGTGCTGCTCAATACCATCTTGTGCTGGTAAAGAACTTGTATGCTTCAAGGGCAGAAATACCCTCACAAAACGCGGGGGATTGACCTCAGAGCTCCGCTCACGAGCAGAAAGCAAACACACACTTCCCTTTTCCATGCTAACACAAGGCTACCTGCCCAACCACATTGATCCACGTGTGTCCAGTCCAATCCAATGTCCTGTTCTCAGCTGCAACGGGAGGGCTTGGGAAGAGACGGGGTCTTGAACCCCCACGGGTGGGATGGAAATGTGCTAGAACAACATATCTGTTGAAGAAGTTACACACGGAGTTAGGAGGGAGCAACAGGAGTTAGGCGTCACTAAGGAAAGGCCTGAGCCTTGCCTTTGCCTCCGTATTTACATGATGGGCTCATTCAAATACAGCTGTGTCCTCCTTCACTCCACAGTGTGAAAGAGGAAGAAGGGAGATGCAGCAGAATAGGGGAATGGAAAAAAAGAAATTGAAGAAAAAAGGCCTATAAAGAAAGTAGAAATACAGAGAAACAGCTTGGAGGCCACCACTGAGCTAAGAGCAACTAATGAAACAACAACCTCCACCTCTGCCCTTGCACTGATGTAATTCAAGGAAAAAAATAATATATAACTGTCTAGTATATTTATATCTGTTTTTTTTTTTCTTCTCTCTCTAACTAAAATGACAAACAATTCTCCCGTGAGACAGGATGTATTCACAACAGCCAGGAAATGGTGTTAATGTTGACCTAAATAAATAAAGCTTCTCCTGCATGAGAATTCCTGCAAGGCTCCTTTAATACAAGGGACGTGGAAAACATTTTCTGTGAGACGTGTGTGTGAGCCCCTGGTGGGCAAATAACCCATTAGACCCCATGGCTTTGCTGTACGGATTTGGCAAGCGAGCACTGACCAAGAAATCAGTGGGGCTCTGGTAAGACATGCGATGCCAAACCAGAAGGTTCGGAATCCCATGGGTTGACCTTTCAGCCAGAACTGAAATGAATTTTCCTAGGAAAATACTGTTTCTTTGCAGAGTTTCCACTTGGCCTTTGGCTTGAGGGTGCTGGCACATACAAGGCTGGAATATGTGTTGTCTTATGGTGTTTTGCATGAGGTGCTCAGCCCCACGCCATGCTTCTCTCTTTGCTAGGATTACTCAGCGATGCTAATGGGAGCTGTTACACTTGACGTAATCCACGTCCTTAGATCTGTTGTTTATGGAGCTAAATTATACCTGCTTTTCCTAATCAATCTCAAGCAGTAGAACTGAGGTCTCACTCCAAGCAATGAAGCTGTCCAAAGACAGGGACCAGTCTAGGGCAAGAATTTGTGCAGGCCAATTTAGATTATGTCTGTAAATGCCAAACCCAGCAGCACTGCAGGTTATTGGTAAAAAACCATTATTGCTACTCCTGCTTTCTGTTTGCATCACGCACTTGAAGCTGGTTTTGCTCTGTTGGCAGCCCATGTAGGACGCTGCAGCATCCTACCCTTTGGGCTACCTGGTGGCCTACAGAAATATGGGCTGGTAGTGAAGCCACCAGCACTGAGCAGCAATTATCAAGTCTCCTGCTTCAGCAGAGAACACAAAACTGGCCTTTCTTTCCCCAAAACTGCGGGCTGGAGGGCTCCTCTGCCCCATCTCTGCAAGAAAACCACCTCACCTGCACTTAAGGCACACATGAAGCCTTCAGGTGTGAAGATATCATTGTAAATTAATCCATTTAAGTCCCTTCTGCCTTTCATCCCCTGTCCTGGAGCCAAATTAAACATAATCTACACATCTTTCTTCCTTTTTTTCCTCTTACAACGTACTCTATCCGAATCGCTCCTTATAGAAACTGAAGGAACTTTTGTTTGTGACCTGGGGAACTTTATTGAATAAGTATATCTAGAAGTGTTTCTAACACTGAACAGCACACATACTGCATGATTACTTTTAGTGTCTCCTATTGAACTGAAAGTATTTTAATAACCTGAAAGATTCTTCAGTGAACAGTGCTGGATTTGTGCAATTTATAGTGTATTTAAATATTTTTACTTTGGTACCCTAAATTGAATTCCAATATTTTTCTTTTGTATCTCTGAGCATTTTAATACACTTCTGGGAACACTTAACTTTTATGATGAAAACAATATTTTCTAACATAAAGTGGTGATTTCAGCTTAAGTACAACCATATGTATCTTAGGGCAAGGGCTTTTGGTTCTAAATAACTGTTTAATGTTAAGGATTTTTCATAATAGAACATTTACTCAAAATGTCACAAATACTATATACTAGGTTTTTGGAGAAACATAGATAAAACCAGAATATTAGAGCTTGCATAGTTAAGAATAGGTACTTGGTAACGTGGCTGCAAATTGAGGTTTCTCAATGAAAATTCTCTAGCTAAAGGAATAGAGACAACATATCCAAGGCAAGACTGCTCTATACAGAGCCTGTCCTCTCAGTTTGGGTTAGACCATACTGGTTTATCAATCTGTTGGCTGGTAGGTAATAACACAGGTAAGCCCATTTCCAGCAACCTGGGTATATAACTTACCCCTTGCTCTGCACATTCAGTGCTACATTTCAGGCAAATACCTCACACCCTTCACAAGCACAAATGAATCCTTCCAGCTTTGAGGAACATTTTTGTGTCCAACTTAGAAAAAAGCCAGACTTGGGCAGAGAGCGCTGGAAATGCCAGTAAATGACTCGGATACTGCAGCTCAGTCCCTGAGCGTTTTGCCTGTGATAATAGTGCCGGTCAAGATCTGGCAGTCCCACTGCTTTTTGATTTCTTCTTTTCCTCCCTTAAGAAGTATATAATGACTCTTCTCCCACGCCCTCTGGGTATATTACTTTGGCATCAGGAAAAGATGCACATAGAAATATTCGTATCATTGTAACAAGCCTCCACACTTGTTCACAAGGCAAAACCCCAGCAAGGAGCAATTACCAACTTGGGGCTGGGAGGCAATCAATTTTTGTTGTCTGATCTACATGTAAATTAGCAGGAAAATAAACACACGGAGGACTCCGGCTGATGGTGAGAAAACACTAGTAGAGGTTTCCAGTTTGGGAGCGTCCTCAGAGAGCCAAAATCAAACTCATGGCAAATTATCTGCAAGGAAAACCTGACTGTGCTTATTAACAATTATGGTTACTAATTTCAGCTTTGGAGGTCTCCTCAGTTTAATGTGAGGAATGAAGCTCAGCCTTCAGCTTCCTAACCTTTTGGCTTGCCCCATTGCTGCCATAAAGGATCAGTTGCAGCAAAGGTGCTGTCTCAATCTTGCATTTATCTTGTTCTCACATTTCTTACAAATATTCAGGAGGTCTTTCAGGCTTTCCTTGCTTGGGAATAATTCCCTGTAAGTTTTAAGTATGTGGCATAATTCTGAGGGAAAAATCTAGGAGGGAAAAGTTAAAAAAAATCATATGCAACAGAAGAGATGATTAATTGCAAGCAAGCAGGTAAGAAGAAAGACAGAGAATATGAGCACTTCTCAGTCATTTAAACTTCATCAACTGCATATAAATCATCTTATCTAAGCCTGAAACTTGGTCTTAGCTTCACACCTCTTTCATACATATTTTGGGGGTATTTACATAAAGATTTTTCCCCCAAGAGTAGAGCACCCTTGATAAGATGAAATGAGTCAAAAAAAAAAATATATATATATACACATATGAGAGGTGTGTGAGAGGGGTGAGAGGGGACGGGGGACGCTGGGGAGACAGTGCCAAGGCAGCGCAGTGCCCCAGGCCACAGTAGTTCCCAGTGAGCATCAGATATCGTGATATCTCACCTCCATCTGGGTGGCAGGCAGCAACAGGCGGCTGAGGGCTCCGTGCTTCCAGTGTGGAGTGAAACTCTTGGGAAGAGATTAGCATCTGAGCTGGGAGCTTGGATTGAGGCCCTCGGAAGGAGTTGCTCCTCATAAAGAGGCCGGGGTCCTGGAGCAGGCAACATGGCCCAGGTCTCCCTCACCTCCACCAGGAATGACTGAGGACTAGAATAGGAAATAGGGTGACCCTATCTCAAGGGAGAAGCAAGAACTGGAGATTGCAGGAGCACTGAGCACAAGCTGCTCTTTTGCTCATCCTGATGCCTTAGGGGCTTGAGACAGTGCCTGAAAGCTGAGATCTGGAAGATGGCTGCCCTCAGGGCTACCACGAGAACATGCCTAGGGACACAATTCGCATCAGGTGAGGCGGAAAAGCCAGGGGAGCTTCCTGTCTCCGTCATTATTGCCTCAGGATGGGACCCTTCACACAAAGCTTTCCTGGGGTTAGAGCAGGAAGATCACAAGAGCCACTATTTCTCCTTCCAGAAACAAAATTATGGCAAAACACCAATATCTCTGCTCAGAATCCATCACACCATCATTTTCCAGGCACAGCTCTCAGCTGGATTCCTCAAAACACGCTCACCCAACCGCTTGCATGGCCCGCACGTGGCTCAATAGCTACACAGCAAGAAGCTCCAAGGCTGCTCCTGGTTATTCCGGAGCTAGGCAAGCAGCAGGAACAAACCCTGGCATCTCCTCCTACACGAACGCAGCTTCGTCCTGGAGACATCCCTGTGGCCCAGCCACAGCCTGGGCAGACTTGGGATGATCGCAAGGAACCCGGTGGTAACGCGAGAGTGGCCAAGGACACAGGAGCCCTGGGCTCTCCGTGACACCTGGAGCCAGCCTGTCCTCCCACCCCCAGCCTGGCCCAAAGGATCCCGCGATTTCCTTACCCGTGCGGAGGCTGCGGTGGCTCCGGCGGCCGCGCGGCCCGGCCGGGAGCAGCGCGCGCTCTCCCTCCGGAGCGCCCGCGCCTTTGTAGGGCGCAGAGCAGGGCCGCGGGCGGCAGGGCCTGTGTGCACACGCACGGCCCCGGGCGCCGGCGCGGCCCTGGAGCAGCGTCAAGGCCGTGACTCAGCGGCAACGCGGCAGCACGCTGGGTGGGCCCCTCGGCGCGAGGCGCCGGCGCCCGGGGAAACCGCCTCCCAGCGGGAAGGGCATGGAGGTTTCCGTGGGGAAGCGATATTCCCAATAACGCGCAAGCTTCGCTCCCGGTGTCATCCAAGCTCTGGCTTTCGCCTCTGCAACAGGGCCTGGCACCCACTGCAAAAGCGAGCTTTTGAGGCGGGCATTATAGGAGCCCCACTTATACCATAGTGTTCAAAGAGGGGAGAACTGCTTTCCAAAACACTACTGTGACCATAGCAGTAATCTCAAAAAACAAACGCCGCTGTAGCATGTCTGTAATGTAGAACTGTATCAAACAAATGCACAGGAAACTGTATCAAGCAAATGCACAGGAATCATGCAACAGTCAGAATAAACCAAGAGCGTCTTTGGAGTTTCTGCAGTGATATGAAATGTTATTCAGCTACTTTCTCTGGAGAAACCTTCCCACAGTGTTAGCTCTACACACACACATGAGCTCTACACCTGCTTGTTGCAGGCGGCTTGTTGAGCTTATACATTTCCGTCTGAAAGAACAGGTATAGTGAAGAAATTGGGAGGAAAAAAAAAAAAAAAGAACGTCTCGTTCCTGTTGAGATTTTCAATCACAGAAGCATCTTCGTGATGGTGATGGTTACTAGGATATGGCAAATTAGCATTTAAAAGGGAAGGTTGATATTGTCAAGGCATTCCCATGTGGACACGATGCAATTCTGTAAGGATGGGTTTAAGCAGTGTGGAAGAACCTGCCCTCTCACAACCTTCCCCCTAACCTCAAACAGGATGGAGGATCCACCAGCCTTTAGCTACTCCCGAAGCTTTGAACACTTCAAGTGTTATATTGATTTGAAGTAATGTTTTTATAAACATATTTACATGTTTATATTTCCATATGCCTATTGGCTAGTGCTCAGGGCGGCCTCAGAGCAAGCGCCAGCGAGACATGGGGACACACCTGGCTCGCCGGACTTGGGATGAGCCATCCACAGGCCCGGGAATGAATGAGCGGGTCCCCCAGCCGCCTGGCGCATGGCTCCGATTCCCACGGGTGGCACAAACAGCCACCGAGGACGGCACACACACACACACACACACACACACACGCACACAGAGCAGCTATTCCTGGCGCTGCATCCGGGCTCGCCGGTGTGACGCGCGGCCCCGGTGCGGGCGCCGCTGCCCGTATAAGGCTCCCGGCACCCGTTCCGACGCGTTATCCCTTGGCCCACGATACGAGCTGCAATCCTGGTAGCATACGGCGTGGGGAGGCGGGAGGTTTTCTTGGCTCGGCGGCGAGGGAGAGGAATT
>JAUBOD010000893.1:1978678-1995350 GCA_032353885.1 Nothura maculosa | reverse complement strand
TACGAGCTGCAATCCTGGTAGCATACGGCGTGGGGAGGCGGGAGGTTTTCTTGGCTCGGCGGCGAGGGAGAGGAATTAAAAGCAGAGCCTACAATGCTGAGTCACTGCGGCAAATAACTTACTATGGGATACACTGAGGGCTCGCGAGGAGGCAGCTGAGGGTGAGTCAGTGACTGACTGGTGCCTCCTCGATGCTCTTTGCAGGCAGAGATTCAGTCTAATGCAATGAAGCACCAGCAAAAAATAGCCCTCCGTGTTGCCGTCGAAGCCAATACCACTAATTATACACACGGCCTAAGCTGCCAGGATATATATTAAACGTCATGCGGAACATGGATTCTAGCCGGCTGGTGGCTTCACCTGTCATGAAATTATCCAAAATGCTCTATTAAAACGACTGATTTCACAATTTTGCCAAGCTTAGGATGTTTGGCCACATTGGTACAAGTATCTCCCCTCTTTTGGCTGCTTGGATTTGCCAGATTGTGGATATCCTCCTTAGTACTAATGCATTACAGGGAGGTTACAAGTACTCCCAAAGCAAGCCTGAGCAAGAGGAAAGCAAATCCTACCTTCCTTGTCCATCTGAGCTCCCGGAGGAGACGTGAGCTCCGTGATGGCAAGAAGAGCCCTTTGCCTCAAGTGATCCCACCTGGGAGACTACAACCACCCAGGCCCTTCCAAGCACAAGTGACACAGGCGTAGGACAACCAGGCATGAGCTTGAAGAACTTAGCAGCAAGTGGATTGTATTGATGCTGTTTCTGTCTGCTAAGAAGCACAATTAACTCCTAGTATCTGGTGCCCAGCTTGCACCAAGCACAGTGGTCTGGTTGCTAGTGAACGGGCACGCAGAGCTGCTCAAATATTTTTTCACGATGTTTCTGTTTGTTTCTTAAACAAAAACGTCTCTCTTCTTTTCCCTTAACAAAGCTTTTCTTGAGAGATGGTGATATCATCAACGTTGCACTGCCTTTTTTTAGCCAAGCGTGCCTCTTCCAAACCTCAAGAGACAAAGCGTCCCCTTATGTTCACCACAGCTCTACCAAGTCGTGTTATGAACCCTGGTATGAAAGCAGCAGACGCACTCAATAGAAGGGCAGAGGGACAGCCAAGGGTTTTCTAAGCCAAGCAAGAGGCAAGTCAACAAGTCTGGGGTGCCAGCACTTTGTCCTGCTTGTGCTCATTGCGCCCTTGTTGGCCAGAATCAGCCTTAAATAGGAGGCAAGAACAGCGTCAGTACCAGAACTCATCTTAGAGGGAAAAATAGAGTCTTCAGTTTCCCAAGATAACACACTGACACCATCTTAAGGGCAGCAAACACATACGGTTTTAAAGAAAGAAAATATTCGTGTTTTCCTCTGCTCAGCTACAGAGAGAGGGGGGGTCTCAGATACAACCTTCCCCAAATGCCCGTCACCAGCTCTAAAACAGTAGATCTCAGTAATGTTTTTCTAACGCGGAGTGAAAGGCAGCCAACTTCCCCTAGCAAAGGAGGAGGATTTTCTCAAACTAAATTTAATTTCCTTATCTTTAGTCATCTGCTGAAAAGAAAACACTAAATATATTCCTCAGTCTACTCCTTCCAGTGATAGCTCGAAGGAGTAAAGAACCATATGCTCCTTCAGCTGGTCTATACTGTCTCCATGACAATGCACATTTACACAGTTAAGCTTCCAGCAACCGGGTACTATGGGCTCCAATTGCGTGTCATTAAGGGTAGTAGGAGCTGTGGTCTATGGGGTGGCTAAACTGGCCGAGCTCTGCTCCAGAGCCACCTTTCTGCAAGGGGAGCAGCTCACAGCGCCCCTGGGCGTGGGGCACGTGAGGGTCTTCAGTCCTGGACCCAGCTCAGCCCTGGCACCTTCAACTCCCCACAAGTCTGAGGACACGAGGCTCCCTAAAAGGGGAAAAAGCTTCATTGCTTCAGCCAGTCAGAAAAATTTACATCGTAAATGTACACTGACACCTCTTCTTCATTAAAGTTTCTTTCTTAAAACTTGGAAAAAGTTGGATTTAATTCAATTCAACTCAAATTCCACAGTAGTTCCCCTTTAACAAGTGTGCAGTAGCCTTAAAGCCAGGGATATGATTTGCAAGGCAGGCAGCTTAAGCATCAATAGTTAAAGTAAGAAGTAATTAAGATAGGAAGGTGCACTACTCGTCTCTGCAAAGAAAGCCAAAAGTTCTACTTTCTCAAAGTTGAAAGTTTCTGTTTTTAACCCCAAGAAATGGCAATACCATCAAAAACTTTACCTCCTCCTTTCTTAAAGCATCTCTCATATCCCAACAGACAGGGAAGTCCCTCATTTTCACCATAGCTTTAATTGCATTTTCAAAATTTAATTCTAGATATCTGTTACCTTCTTAGTAGCAGTACTTGCATTTTATCCTTTCTTTTTTTAAAATATATGATTAGTAATCTGTTTAGCTCCCCAGTTTTTAAGATCAGTAGTAGACACTTGGTCTGGATGTACCTGTATTAAAAAATAGAATTAAAGGACATGGTTATATTTATTTTCAAAGCAAGACACATTGTGAGCTGTCAGAATGAAGCACTTAATTTTTTTGTAATTTTTTTTCTTCCTGGTTTCACAATACTATAGAACTGACCTAGCCAGCAAGGACAGCATGCGTGTATTGAATATTTTGGTATTTGCCTTGGTGAGGTTTTCCACCAACAAACTAGCAGTATTTGTTTTCACCTGGCCACAATCTCCAGTGTTCACAGTCTTTAAGACAGAGCATTTAAACATAGTAGTGCTGTCCTTTGCCTCCTAAATTCCAGTCCCAATACATGCCAAGTTCTTTCTAATTATGCTCCGAAGTCCTCTAGAAATTGACTGTTTTTTTCCTCTCTCCACGAAATGCCAGATTTCTCAGAAGTCTATTTAGAGGGAGTGAAACCTGAAGCTGCTCTAGTTGGAGATGCTTCTCCCGTTATCCCTTTACCCCGTGCACTAGCAGTCAAGACAAATCCTGCTCGAGAGTCCCACATAGAGACACAGCTATTGGCATCCTGTAGCAAGAGGAAGAAGCAGGAGTGAAGTTCTTCTAGGAATGGAGACAGCTCTGAGTCACAGCTCCTCCTCAAACCTCAGGAATTCCAGGATTTGGGAAGAGCTGCTTTACCTGCTGCAGGACACCCCTGTTTCTAGGAGCCCTGCCTGAGGGCTTTGCTGATGTCTATGTCTAACAGGAAAGCATTCACAACCCATCCTGCTGGAAGCTTAGAAGTCCCTGTCCCAAGTTACTTGGCATCTCCAAAAGTTTTCCAGTGAACAGCAATGTAAAGGATTCAACATGCTTGCCCAAGTGTCAAACAACCACTGCCTATTGACATGTTGAAGGGGAGGAAACGCTTTCCAGATCCACCAGCCTTTTTCTAAAGGAACCGAAAACTCCACAGTACGTCAGACAGGGAATGCTGATGCCATAACTGTCAGTATACAGCAGTTTTTGTTCAGAAAATATGATTCATTAATGAGTTAATGCAAAAAAAAAATTAAAAGCAGCATTTTAAAAGTCTATTTGTGGGGGAAAACACATGCAATGAGAAGCAGATGGAGCCAAAGTGGCCTTGCCAGACTGGTCACAGCTGGACCCAACTGACCAGACTTGCTGTTAGCTGCAGGTCCTGAGGCCTTCCAACCAAGGCAGGTGCTGGAGGCTGCCGCAAACCAGGGGGGACAAGTGCACTGTACATGGGCTGCTGTAACCCCTCATTATATGGGTGCTTGTAGGAAGATCACCCATGGCCTTGGAGCCCTAGTCATGACCCAAACAGCTGCCCAGTCCCTCCCGTTTCTTTCCATATTGCTTTGGGGTCACCACGAAAGGGGCTTTGTCGTTCCCCCTCCTCCTGGTCCGCAGCTCCCCGCGTGGGCCGTCTGTCTCTGGCACAAAACAAAGAGTCACCGCAGTAGCAGCGGGTGAGGGGGCAGGCGCATTTTGGGCACCAAACCGGCAGTTTTTGGAGCCTCGCAATGAGTAGGCGACTGAGCTGCGGCTCCTTCTCCCACCACGAGTCACGAAGCCAAGTCTCCGAGTGGCGTCGCGCGCCTGTGGGAGCGCCTCCTCCTTCAGCGGAGCCGCACGCAGCTCAGCCAGGCCTCGCTCGCACGAGTGACGTTCGGGAGAGCCCATGTGGGATCTGCGCACGCAGACGGGTGCCAGATGCTGCCCGGGGCCCACCCGGCTGCGGGAGAGCGGCCCGGAACTGCACAGCCCTCACTGAGCCCTCTGGAAGAAGGCCGGGGCATCGGGGCACGGAGGCCTTCATTTCTCCTCACGTGCAGGAATGAGCCAGCTACATGCAGGGGAACCAACAGGGGTGTTTGTGGCTCTGGTGCTCCGTGAGAGATCCTCCTAGTGAAGGAGATGGGTTTAAGCACCTTGGGAAGTAGTTCTCGCTTGGCCTAAGGAAGCCCTACATAAGCCTTTGCCGTAGGTGGTGTAAGCTGTTGACTTCAGACGGACACTGGGCACAGATCAATCAAATGGAGCCTTCTCAGTGAAAGCTGAGCCTAATGGGTCAGGAGGAACAGCCTCGATGTCCTTGAACCTTGAGCAGCACAACCAGCTTCCAACCACTTGGGTCTGGGATTGGAGCTTCCTTGTGCCACAGCTTCCCAACTTCCCAGTCCTTCCATAAGCCCAGGGAGACCTTTCCTGGAGCCCCACACCAGCACAGCTTGGTTGTTTCTTGTGCACTGCCGAGATTACTACACAGGGCACAGTGGCAATAAAGGAAGAGATTTCACAAGCAAACATCACGCAACAAGCAGTAGCTTGATAGACATTGCCTCAAAGCTCCTGGAAGGACGTTGAGACCAGACAGGCGCAGGCTCTGACACCGGACACCTTCTCCCACACTGATCCTCCCCAGCACCCAGAGCATGCAGGGAACAGGGGTATGGTTTTCCTGCCTCCTTTCCTTTACAGCCATGCAGTGCAAGTGAGGCTCCTAACCAACAGGTACTTAACATCTGTGAATGGAAGAGGACACGGAGGACAGGGAACATCTTAGTTGCTCATAGTGTATTTTGTTTGTTCACTTCCAGTTAAAGCATCACTTAGGAGCTGAAAACCTCACCAAGCAGAGCTCTAGAAGAGCCAGAGCACCCGCTATTTGTTAGACTACTCAATACAAATAATGGAAGATCAGCAAGAATGAAGCTTAGAGGGAAAAACATCCTCTTATAGAGGCTCCACAGAGCCTAGTGCCACCACCCAGCTCCTGTTGCTACTGCCATGTCAGAAGCAACAGCTTTCAGAAGAACCAAGACCTGTTAGCAACACAAAGCCAAGTGAAGCCACAAATGAATGAAGAAGTGTAGAGGAAACTTATGGTTTTCTTAAAAATCAAAAGAGAGACCTAAGGAAATAACATGAAGCAGGCCTGAAAGGATGAATTCATGGAGGTGAAAGGAAGGCTGCAATTTGGGTTCAATACTTCAAAAAGAAATAAATAACAGAATCTGGTAATAACAGGCCTGAGAAAATAGGTGAAATATTTAACATATTAAATGGCCACATTAAAAGCAGACAGCCTCATCACCAGTAGAAAAATACACCCCTCACAGACCACTGCTCCCCTTGCTTATGTCCACATGAGTTAATAGTCCCCACCATCAGCACTCATTTAAATACTATGAGCATTTTTCCTGTAAAGGCTTTCACCTACTTCCTATAGAACTGATGACAGCACCCACATACTTTCCATGCCGTTGAGTGGCTCAGGGCTCAGCTGGCCTTAGTTGAGCTGCATCTAGCAACTCCTTATGGCCTTGCCACCCCACCTGCAGCGCTCCTAACGGGAGCATTCCCTCAAAGCCCAAGGAGGAGTCCTACAACCCCTTCCCTTCACCTTTAGAAATATAAAGCAGTACAATATTTTTGGCAGTGAATGAGGAGAAGAAAATTGTATTTATAACTGTGAGCCCAACTAAACCTGGCTGCCTGGGGCTGGATGCTGCAAGGGATGTGGTGCTAGGCCAGCGCAAAGCTCATGGATAAGCACAGATGCAGTGACAGAGCTAACAAAGCAGATGTTTCTCATAAGCTTGAGAAACTTAAACATTAAGTGAGTGAAATGCAGTGGGCGGACCAGCGCTTTTACAAGAGGACAAGCTTGTCTGAAGTTCAAGTCTTTCTATTGAACACACGTCTTGGACCAGGTTTATGGCCTCCTGATCAAGAGAGACCTTTCACCAGCTCCAGGAAAACTGGAAGTGATGGATGCAGGGTCTGCTTTGCAATGGCCTAAGAGAGGTGTGTGTAAAAATATCACTAAATAGATTTTGCAAACAGGGAGATTTTCTAGTGATGAGATTTCAGGAAATTGTGGTTTACCCTACTTAAACGAATAAGTTTTTAATATAATAGCTTCCCATATACAAAAAACAACCTGAAAGAACCTTCTGGAGAAGGTATAGGATAGTAGCAGAGCATGGGATGAGTGACCTATATCCAGTGAGAATAAGTCTAAAGCAAATATTTGAACAAAAACCTAGAGTTTAACCAACTCAGTGTTTTATTCCAAAGGAAAGAAATGCAGAATAGCTGAAGGTACAATCAAGGTAATATAGAAAAAAAAAGAGAAAACAAACACACAAGGCTATTCGCAATGGGAAGAGGAAACCACGAAACTGCTGAAGCTCAGAGGGAAACCCACGTTAGACATATGGGAAACAGATCTCTGGCCCCAGAGAAAAATGTGATTTTAATGACTCTTAAAGAAGGTTTTGGGCAAAATGAGAGAGTGGCTGGAACAAAGGCAAAGTCAGATATTACTTAAGCATGAAAATGGTTTTCAGATAGAAGATAGCAACAGAAATTAAGATATTAGAAAAATGCATAGGAAATAAAAAGAAGGACGTAAAAGCAAAAGAAGGTTTCATTACAAGGTAAATGTAAATTTCTGTCAATGCCTGTGCAGACAACCCCTGATTTCAGCGGAGAATGTTAAGCTCCTTATCTGCCTGAAGCGCCACGTAAGGGCCAGGTGCCCATGGCTCTTGTGACTGAGTGAGGAAAGGATGGTCCCTTTCCAGAGTTAGCACAGCCCAGCCTTTCTAGGGAGCCAGAGAGAGCAAAACCAGCTTTTCTGCCTATGGCATTAGAAAAAAAATATATTGCCAGTTTTGAGCTGCAGCAATAGTCTCTGTTTTGCTAGCTTGGTCCTTTCTATTTGAGAAATGTTGGGGAAAAATCAAGTGATGTCACTGGTTTTCTGGAGGTGTTTCTTGGAAGACATAAACCTGCCGACTTTCACTGGAGTGACATTTAGATTTGAAGCTGTAACGAGAGGAGGGAATCACTGTAGGGATTTTTCTTCCCGATGTTCATCCAAACGTTTGAATTAAATGGTGTTAGCATTATAAAATCAGAACCAAATAAACGACAACAACAAAAAAGCTGCAAAAAAAGAGCTTAAAACAGTCTACCCAAAATCACTCTTAATCAGGTTTTGTTTCCATGGTACCTTTGATGTCATAAGCTTAATAGCTCTCCAGTGATCCATAGAGTCTTCCAGGAAAATAAATAAATAAATAAACAGAAAGGTTAGACAACCTGTATGCCAAATGTTGAATACACACTTAAAAACACCCATTCTCAAAAGTTTTCAGGCTTTCCTGCTCTTTGATAATCCAGGGAATCCAAAATCAAGCCATGAAATTTCCCTCCTTGCATATCATTGGCAATGTTTGCACAGCAGTTTGACTATATGGAGACCTACAAATGTATTATTAAACTGCAAGGGAAAGGCATGAAAAGAAAGACTGTTATAAAAATAGCTGTAAAACACTTTTTTTTTGGGTCTACAGATGCAAACTCTCAAGAAACATCTTTCTGTCAAAACTGAAACAGATTGTGGCGTTCAGCAGCACAAATCTTTGCTACGAAAACACTCGGGGTGTAGTATTTTTACTCTTCGTCTCATGTTTTTCCCAAGGATTTTCCAATTAATCATGGTGCGGATAGATGATAGCAGCCACGCTACGGGTGCTATTAACATACACGTGCCTTGCCAGAGGAAAAGCAGAGAGAATTTGCTTATATTTAATAGCTCTTGCCCGCTGACATTTTTAGGGCCTAATCTAGCTCTTGTGGTCAAGCAAGAGTCCCGGGTCTTCAGGGTCTTTAGCCAATGAGATCCCCCTAAAATATGATGTGAACAAAATAAAATAGTTCTTCAGCCTCTAATCAAATCACTTCTCCTATACTGCGGCCGGAATAGAAAAAATAAATCAAAACCAGATTGCCCATACGTCCAGGCTTGGTCTCTGCAATACATATAGCATGAATCTGGATAGTGTTAAAGGAGCTAATGTATTAACTAACCACAATTAACAACCAATTTAGGAAAATAATTTTGCCGTATTGAAATAATTGTCACTTATTTTTTAAAGGATGATGTTTAATATGGCATAAATTTTAAAAGGTGTATGTTGTCTATACATATTTAAAAATTGAACACAACTCACTAAGCCTGTCAAACAGCCTAAGGGGTTTTTTTTTGGCTGATCTGAAAGCATAGCAGTTTATTGTACCTTAAGTCACTTGTGTAAATGTCACATTGGCCATGCCACATTTTCTTTGAGGTGACGAATAGTGCCTGGCCTATTTTGGTGTAGATTGACTGGTTAATGAACAAAAATACTGTTTTTTTTGTGTGTAAAGATACACACAGTTCTAGCTACAGTAAATGCAGACTGTTTTCTTGTATGGGTAAATTTACATCATTATGAAAAAAGATAAAGTATGCTACTATAATATATTGAACATTAAAAACCAAAAAAAAAAGAGCTTTCAAGATTTTGGTACTTTTTTTTCTCGTTATTGTTGTGGTTTGTATTTTGTATAACCTGAGAGATTTATTTCTTGTTTAATATGTTTTTAATCTGAGTTATGAATCATGTGTTTTAGCAAACATGAGGAATTATGTCTCAGGGAATTTTCCTGGGTGGAGTTTTGCAAGGAACCAGTCAGCTCTTCATGGGCAGACACATGTTCGAGGTTTCATGTGTTTCTATTTATCCTCACAACCGAGCAGCCCTTAGGCAGAAGAGGCGGATGGGCACGTGAGAGACCCCTTTAACCACGTTCCCCTGCCAGGGCCGATCCAGGTGCTTTCCAGAATCCTACTGCATATGAGAACACACCGGAGAAATGGTTTTATAAGGGAAGGAAAAGGAAAAATAATTAAATGAATGATACTATTAATCTCCATAGCGGATATTGGGATCAACCAGCAGTTGAGCTGAGTGCAAGCTGGCTGCTGAGGCGAGGGGAAGCTGTGTTCGATATGGCACTTCCAAAGCAAAACCAAGCAAAGCACAATTAATTGGCAAGGTAATATGAAAGGAATATGCTATAAATCTTGCAAAATTAACTGTAAATCTCCTCTGTTTGGAAACTGACTACAAACAGGGGCCAGGGACTGTAGGAATCCATCTCCACAACTGGAGCTAGTGGGAGCCACAAATAACATCAAATTTTAAAGAGCATTTTATTACCAGCACTATATACTCACGTCTGTATACTGGAAATGAAAAGGAATTTTTGAAAGATAATCAAAATCAAAATTAATAAAAAGAAATACTCTCTTACTGAACGTTAACAGAAATTTCTATCTGGAAAATATTCCCCTTTGTTTTTTTCTTAGCCGCATTTTTGCCTTCCTCAGGCTGGTCTGAGGCAGTTGCTCCCACTCTCTTTTCCTCTTAGCGACTGAGGGGTTTCAGGAATGAACTTCAGAGAAAGCCGAAAGAAAAGAAAAAAATCGCTTCCAGATTGGCTCTATTTCGATTAACTCCTCCAAATTCCTATTGCAGGCGGTCCAGAGGAGCAGCAATAAAAGGCACCCGCTTTCATCTCCGCGTTGCCCTCCCAGCTGCGCTCCCAGGCTGCAGTAACCAGCAGCTGCCAGCGCAGCCGGGAGCTTGGGGCACCACCGCTCACGGATCCACCTTTAAGACCATCTTCTCTCTTCCCAGTGTTCCTTGGTAGTTCCTCTTCCTCCCGCAGCACATTTCCTCCAGTAAGCCCAATGCTGTGTGCCCCAACCCGTGATGCTCCAAATACCATTTTCTCCCTTTTTAGCCATTCTCCTCCCCTTCCTCCCCGCCACCCAATCAGCAGAGTAACTCCATGCTAGAGAGAGGCATTTTTTTCCTCAAACTGGCTCCATCCACCCAAGTCAGGTAACAAATCTAGATATTCTATCTCCATTTGGAAATTTCCCCTTTAAACTATTAATTTGCCGTGTTTCATTTTTACCTGCTGCGGGATCCCAGTTTCCCTTCTCTTGAACATTCCTCTTCCCCGAAACTCAATACAAGTTCCAGTATTCAAGGGTCCCAGCCAGTTCCCGATTATCCCAGATTTGCATTGAAGCAAAGGAGAAAAAACTCCTGCCCCCAAAGCCCCAGTGACTGGTTTCACGGCGCCGCGCTCTCCGTGCCGCTGATTTTATTGTTATTTGCATGGACTCGGCGTCCCCGACAGAAAGCACATGTCTCTGATTTGCCAAACGGCCTCTAACCCTTCGGCTCCGCAGCCCCATAAAAAGCACATGCGCAGGAAATAAGGGCTGGGGCTGATGGAAGAGCCCAGGGAAGCGTCGCAGCTTGAGCCCCAGCAGGCTCCGATTGTCCCGCTCGGGCAGGAAACCGGGGGCTGCCCTGGGGACACAGCGGGACATCGGGAGCAAGGGGGAAACTCCAAACACTTTCAGCATTTTTGCTTATTTTGAAAGTAAACACAAGTTTTGCAGCAAACGAATGCAGGAGAGAATAGCAGACACCAGGTAAGAGGCTTCTTCATACACAGAGGACCAAATTGCTGCCTCCAATCTCCTCAGCCTGAGGCTGCCTTATATGCGAAGGTCTTTGGACACCAGGACTCAAAACTCACTGGTAATCATGAAATAAAGCGAGTCAGAAATGTGAAGACTTTTACTGCTCCTAGATTCACTCCCATCTCTTTACAAAAGTGAGAATTTACATATATACTCTGCCTGACTTAAAGTGACTTCAGATCCCAACAGTATAAGAGCCATTTTTGTATTAGCACGTTCTTATAATTTCTTCAGTATATTTCTTTTCATAAGTATTTAATCTGAAATATTTTCAGTCTGCTCTGAGGATAGTATAGAAAATATCATGCAGCCTCACGATGCATTTTCTGGTCTTGGGAGAAAAAGCAAATACCGCAAGGTAAGAGGCCGCAGCGGCTGCTTTTTCAGAGCTTTTCCATACGTAGAGTTTCAGTCACGTCTCTTGCACCGCTTCTAATGGCCTTACATAACCCAGCTCTTTTCCCGTGTGGGAGCGAATACCCTGACAATAGAGCCCGGCCTCCGCAGATGAGGCTGCTTTGCGCCCAAGGCCGCCGTTGTAGCGCTGCTGCCTCCAAGGAGGTCGGCCTCTAAGGGCCTCCATGCAGAGAGGCTGCAGCTCCTCCCAGGGCAGTGGCCTCTGCTACGGGAACCTCGGCACGGTGCCCGTTTTCCTTGGTGTGAGGCTGTAAGATGAAGTCCAGCAGCGGTGAGCCCTGGGCGGGTCCTGTCCTCGTGTTAGCACAGGCCTCTGGGAACATCTGCTTGCACGGCTGCTGCAGGAATCACCGCCACAGATGAAGTCCTTCCTGCTCATCAGCCCAAGCTCTTCCTTGTCATTTAAATTGACATCTCTTTTCACGGCTACAGCAGGATAAAGAGGCCTTCCGATAGCTATAAACCCCCTCTCTTGTTAAAGAGGTGAAATAATCCTTAAACGTTGCAAGATAAGCTTTGCAAAAAGCACCGCCTTGGGAATTTCTGATGATGTCACTTAAAACTAGGATTTCCTTTTTTCTTTTTTAAAATCACACTGTTGTCTGCTATGTCACTACTGGGAGGGGGTAAGTTGCATGCACAACCCGAGTAGGTCAGAGAATAATGGTAGATTTGGCGGTATTTGATTCTTTGGATTGGTGCCCAAGTAGTCTAAATCATGTATACACATGCTGGCCTCTCTGGATGTGAGATTACATAAATGGAGAATTACCCATGCTTTTCTAGTAATTAAAATTTCTATTGTATTTGTTTTTTTTATTAGCAGGCCCTGAGCCCTCTTAATTCTCAGTGTTAGAATCCCTCTTGCCTATTTTTATATACTTCTTTTTTCCCTCCCCATTGCTTTAAGGACTTTGTGTGAATAATGCACAAATAAAACCAAAGCAGTGAATCATAATTTCTGCATACTTCACATGCAAGTTGTGTGAATCCAGGTCATTGAGTGCAGTAGATTTGCGAGGATGCTGGAGTGGCTTGTAAGGCCAATTAAACAAAAATAAGATAGCTTCCTTTAGCTGTTTTGCAAAGGAAATCAAATACGCCATTTGCATCTTGCTTACCAGCCAGTTCTGAGCGAGATGCACGTCCTCATGAGCTAGTCCCTCCCTTTTGCGTTTCAGCACTGCCCTATTGCTGTGGTTGGGAAAAGCAGGAGGAAGAACTCACTCTTTGAGGTGCAAAATGCTCCTGGAGGAACGAATCACGGAATGGTTGAGGTTGGAAGGGACCTCTAGAGATCATCTAGTGTAACCCCCTGCTCCAGGGAGGAGATGCCAGAGATGCCAGCTCTGTTACCTGCTCCATGACCAAATGGCACCTACAGTGACAGCAGCTGCTGGAAACAGGAAAAGATGAATGGACTAATTGAAGAGGGGAATGGTGTTAATGTAAATAACGTCTTTGGTGGTTTCTTATATCCTCTTGGGTTTAGGCACTTGGCTGAAGCGTCTACCCATCCAACTGCTGCCAAGTCACACGGTGGTTCGGTGTCACTTCTGTTTCTCCTGTGATTGAATGGTGCCCAAGGTGAGATCCCTGATATCTGATGGCCTGAACACTGTCTTCAACACTATATCTCAACCTTTGCTATAAAACCAAACCAAACAGAACCTCATAATTTTACCAAGAGTAGGATATTTGAATATGCAAGACAGGAGAATCAACAAAGCAAATTTGCATAGCCAATTTCCATCGATGCTGAACACACGTGCAAGTAGGTGCCCATGTTTCAAGCCAGGTAAAAAGGATCAGGGATTTTTGGATTTTTGTTTGCAAAGATTTAAAGAAGTTCAAAACAGAAATAAAAAGTTTCACGTGGATGGAAAGTAATCTCTGCGCCAGGATGAAACATATTAACTTTGCAGCCCATCAATTTTTAATCCTGTTTTATTTTGGAAGGACCAGCAAGCCCAGCAGTGATCATCTCTGCAGGTAAAGCCTGCCCTTTCCTAGAGGGCCTGGGAGATGGAGAAAATGAAAGGATGCGAAGCGTTCCCGTTGAGGCGGGCGGAAGGCAATATTGCTTTTCCTTCCCACGGGCGAATCAGATGAGTGTGTGGGTCTGGCATGTGCCAGGCGCGGGCTCCGACCAAAATCTCCTCCTGAATGTGCACAGCCGCCCTCGGATGCACCTCGGCTTCCTGTCCCATCTCTGCCTTCAACACTGCCCTGAGCTATTAGATGTCTAAGCCATTAAAATCCCTGAAAATAACTCCATTTCTCACCCAAGCTGTACCTTGCCAACTGCTGAACACCTGGGGAACATCCAAGCTCAGCAGAGGATGTCCCAGATGATGGCCAAGGTAGAGGACATCTTTCCATTCACTGCTGTTTAAAAGCTGCAGCTTCTTAGCCTTGCCCACCTCCTTTCCTCTCTCTGCTTTCTGCATTTCTCACCTTACAAATGCTGCGGGAATGAGGCTGGGTCCAGCCTTCAGCTTCCCCGGTTTTAGGCAAAAGCAGCTCCATTATTTCCAGATTTTCATGCCTTACGTCTCACTGTGGCTTCCAATGAGATGACCCAGCAAGTACCTGCACAGAGCCCGGGGCCTCTCCCTTCCCCCAGCGCAGGGGCATGAGCACAGAGACCTGCATTCCAGCTAATTTAGCAACATAAAAGTGAAATATTTTACATGTAGGATCCGGAACCGTCATTTTCTGATGTCAAAGGTCACATGAAATACCTCTTATGTTGTCTCAGCCTATTTCCTGGCATAGAGTTGTAATCTCCGAGAACACATAAATGTTTCAGTATTAGTACTGAGAAGCCACATGAGGGAGCATTTGGAGAATTGAAATGCTTTCCTTGTATCAGTGTAAATAAGTGAGGGAATCAAACTTGATCCCTCTGGGATATAGCGAAGTTAGACAAATCTAGGCGTTATTATCCGTTTCTCAGCTCTGAGAGGGAACGAGAACTCGTGATTCCCACTGAAGGCAGAATTTCTAAGTGAGAGGCCTGAAATGCCCTAATCCTGGCAATTTTGCCCTCCCACCAAGGTGTGCTTTGACAAACACATCTGGAAGGGAACTGCAATAAATGAGTTAACCTTCCAACTAAATATTACAGATATCATGCACAGGCTATTGGGGTCTACATATTTCAACATATCTTTTAAATCTTACAATTTTAAGATCCCACACTTTACTAAAGAGAGCAAATCCCACAGGTACCTGAAGGGAAACCCGCCTTAATATTTTTTGCAGGCTGACTTGTGATTTTTGGGACATTTGAGGTTGCCAATATCAGATCAAGACATGTGAAAACGGCAGCGTGACCCAGGCTGGGAAACGGGCATACGTTTCTTGCCACATACTCTTGTCTCAGCAAAGTCATCTAGAGCTTCTGCCGCCCTCATCGACAGAGCCCTCATAGTCAAAGAATAACCTCAAATGACCATATCAAAACTATGTTTGCTTGTAGTGGCAACATGTTGAAAGCTGTTGAATGAATTAGTGAGCCCTGTACCCCAAAGTCAGCAGCTGGAGGTAACTGTTGCCCATTAGAGAACCTCTCATGAAAGGTTGTTTAGAAACCAGTAGAAAAGCACTTCACTAGGGTCCCTAATAATCAAGCCTCATTGTTTACACCAAAAACTGACCAAAAGGACAAATAATAAAAGTAACTGCATGAAAATCAGACTGCAATAATTTTATTACAAGTACACATTGCTGTGCACCTTGGGATAAGAAATCTGCAACTGATTTTAATAGACTAATGTCCAAGCCCCTTCTTTTACTGTGACTTGGCCACATCCCAATATGCAACAAATAGTAGAGTGGAAAGAGAGAGATCCCAAATGGTAGAGGGGAGTGTTTGCAGGGATGGCTTGAGGGATGCCCAGATCAGCATCATTCCTTAATTCTGGTGGGATACTCATCACTTCTAAATTAACCCCTTTGGTCCCAAGGATTCAATTTATCCCACGTGGTTTTAGGGAGCCACTCGGCAGCTCCCAGTCATGCCGGGAGAGCTTATGGTGAGCACGTTCCGGCACGGGAGCACCCATCCAAGGGCAGGGCTCGGAAAGCGGCAGCATTCAGCGTCCCTTGGCTGGAAAGGGCTTTTACTGTTTTCACAACCTACTGGTTTTCATTACACGAAATCACTTGAGCACCTTTATTAAATCAAAGGATGGCTGGAAGGCTGGCGTTTGCCGTTATCCTCATCTCCAGAGGACAATTCCTCGCAGCTCCCGTAAATAGGACTTAAAAGGTAAATGGCATTATAGTGTTAATTTCAAAGTGAATTATTCAAAAAGGGCTCCATATGTCAGCAAGCATTGTTTTGTGGAACTATATTAATGTCTTCCTTAAATACAGTTCTCCCTTTCTAAAAGCTGTTTTATAGATCCAGGAAATATGTCTGGTATGAAGAAGTGCTTATTGTAAAGGATGTTTTAGCAGTTGTGTTCAATTAATGAGGAAGGCAGGATGTAGCCCTATATAAGAAACAGCCTAATAGCAACAGCTCCTGGGGCCACGGGAATCTTCACACTTCCAGGTACCATGCGGTCATCCACTCAGCCGAGCAGTAAGGCCAGTTTTGCTTTATATCCTGTATTTTATATCAAAAAAAAGAGAGACTGCCTCCTTTCAACAGGGCTTTTAGAAAAAGAATTGAAAAGCTAAAAAATAATCTTGCTTTTCCACAGAGCTGCCTGAAAATATATGGCTTAGGAAGGACCCCAAAGAGCCCACGATCAACTGTAATGTATGGAGGGTTTGCGATGCCGACAGCGCCTGTTATGCAGCAAGCAAAGGCCAGACCCAAGTTCTGCCTTGCTGAACCAAAGGCACTCTCAGCTCCCCATCAGGGATTTCTCCAGTTCAAACGATGGAAAGGTCTATTCCCGTAGAAGATCTCCTTAGATTTTCCCATACTGAGAGGTTACTGGACTCTATGATGCAATCCAACAAATGGCAGCCTTCACTTAGCAGGAACATGCGTCTTCTCAGTTGCCAAGGAATGTGGAAGTGCTTAGCAATAAACCCAATGCTCTGGATTTCCTCTGCTTAGCTCAGGGGAGGGAAAACTCCAGTTCTTGCACATTCTACAATCATTCCATGAACTCTATGGAACAGGGTATTAAAAACACAGGTAAATATGAAGAGGATTTACCATATCTGGATGGTGGCTGTTTCCCTGTTATCCATAAGTCAGTAAGGGCTGCATGTATTTTTGTTTATATTACCAAATTGCTCAGAAACTCGGGCAAGCTCAGGATCCTGCGGCCATGGCCCATACAGACACCAACATGGAGGTGACAGCCAGGAAGTATTATGATCCTCCCTGTTTTATCTAAGGAATAAATGAAGCCCGAAGAGATTA
>JAUBOD010000893.1:1955135-1972165 GCA_032353885.1 Nothura maculosa | reverse complement strand
CTCCAGTTACATCCACACAAAACTTACCACCAATCCTGCTCTGAAGCTGCCATCTCCAGTGTGAGTCCCCACCACGTAGGAGGCTGAGGAAGACCTTCATGCCTTATCATTGTAGTAAGTCCTTGTATTTGTTGTGAACAGAACAATATGACCTACCCAGCTGGCCTAGAGGAAGTGAATGAAAAATTGGAACATTATAAATTTTCAAATATCATTTTGTTTTACTCTCCAAATGGCGAAAGGCCCCTGGGGTTTTACTTGCTGCTTCCGTTCCCGAGGAGGGGCCCTTTCTGCTTCCTCCATAATTGCTTTGCAGCTGACTTAGGAGACATGACAGCTGTTAAACCCATAGTGTTTTCAATCCTGCTCCCATTTTTTTCCTCATTTTTGTCATTATTTAACATAGAGAGAGTTTTCTTGCTAGGACTATTTTTCTAAACTCTTGCTGCTCTATTACTCATACGAAAAAGAAAATAAATAGGCTGATCTATAACATCACCGTGTCTATGATGAAATTACGCCAGAACCTTTTTCCCTGCCTGGCTGCATGTTCCTCCAAAGACCCAAAGCCAAGTAAATGTCAGGCAGTTAGGACTGAATAACCCCTGAGGGGCAGAGGGGATGAAAGATCTGCAAACACCATCCAAACGCCTCAAGGAAGCACAGAAAGGAGGAAGTTGGGAAGGAGGATAGCACTTCTCAGCTCCCAATATCTCCTTGCACCCCAAGGATGGAAAAATCTAGGGATTTCGAGCAGCCTCACCCATGGTGCCACCCAGCACATGTTGAGTGCATAATGCCCTGTGCTTTCCCTAAAGAGGGAGAGGAATCCCGGGAGCGTTTCGGCGGGAACACGAGCCGGCGGGATCCGTTGCGCCGGCGCGTGCCGAGAACACCCTGGGTGGCAGGGGCTCGCCTGGAGCACCCAGCCCAAACCTGTATGCACAGCCTGCTCCTCATCCTCCTCCGAGCCAGCTCCATTACATACCAACCTGCAGCCTCCTCCAAGTGCCACACAGCGGGGACTGAGCATCTCCTTATGGCTGGAGGTGACCAACATCCATAAGGTCAAGCCTGCCCCAAAGGCAAGCATGTATCATGATATAAGAACCAGATGCTGGCACCCTAATTTCTTAAAATTTCCCTTAAGGTCAGTGGGTTAAGGCAGTGGTTTTTTTTTTTTTGGAAATAAGAATATCAAAACTATGACCCAAGGACCTGTTGTTTTCCCCACCACTACCATTCTCTGAGCCTTTCAGCTAAGTTTTATTTCTTCAGATAAGCTCAGCTGTTTAATCTAATATACCAGACTGGGGCATTGGGCATTTATTCTTCATTATTGTCAGCTTGGAGCAGTCCAGAGCGCGTTTTCCAGGTGGGAAACGGCTGCTCAACCCGTGCAGCGACGGTCGGGGGCTGACGCGGCGACGCTCACGGGGGATGAGGGATGAAGGGATGAGGGATGAAGGGGCAGCTGACGACCCTCTACATGCCGGGAAGATTCAATTGCAAGAACTGAGCACTAGCTTCCTGAGATACTATTATCACTGACAGATCTTTAGATGCAAGTAAATTGGATAGAAACAACACAACGCAGGTTTCCAGGAGCGTTAATAAGCTGTTTGGTTTTAGAGCATTATCATTTTAAGGAATAAGGTTAGAGCTGTCATAAACAGCAATGGGAGGCTGGAAAGAGCTAATAGGGGTGCCGAATAAAACAACAGCTTACCTTTAGGAGGGACGTTAATAAATCGCAAGTGACTTCCTCCAGGTTTCTTAAGTTCTCTGCCTCGGCTCTTGATGTTCCCATCTAATTTCCCATCTTGACGTTCCACTCCTCAGGCCTTAGCATCCTTTGTAAAGGCCAACGTCAGATCTTCTGTCTGAAGAAATCCATTGAAACTCTTTTTTACCTACACACATGTAGCTCTATATTCTTATTCGGAATTTTTAAAGCAATGCAACACTTTTGGTTGGTACTATTGAAGTTTGGACCTAACCTACAGACGCAAAAGTTAATTTATGGTATCTATAGCAGCAAATACCAAAGTACACAGGCAGCTTAGAGTATCAAAGAACACTTTTGCAGTTTTTCTTTATATTTTACACAAGTCCCCAAGGCAAAGAAAGGTATGCAGGCAGGAGGACTTAAATTTCAAAATAGGATTTTTAGAGTATTCATAATAAAACATGACAATTATGTGGGTTTGGCATATACCACCTTTTGTCTGTACACAAAGTACTTCAGAAAGTCTAATCCCTTAACTACAATTACTATACCAACAGCAGTGTCTATCTGATGTACATACCAGCTATGTACAACAAGACATTGCGTGTGGCGCATAGAGACTTACTGTAGAGAAGTGACAGCAACGCCTCTCCTCTCTACCAAATCAGAGGGCTGCAAGCATCCCAGGCTGCTCAAAGAATCTTTTTCCTCACCTTAGTCAAAAGCAATGAACAGCAATAAGTATTTTATTTCTTTACTGGGTGTAGGGAGGGTTTCAGCTTTGTATCTTTCCCTGAAAGTCTGTGTGGGGCATCTCTCTCCCTTCCAACTCCTTGTGCTCTGAATAACTTCGCTACGTTATAGTGTGGGGCTTTTTTCTTGTCATCCTTTATTCTCTTTTTGTTTACCACTGAGTAAATAAATTTATGGCTTAAATGAAGAAACTGTAAAACAATCTAGAACTGAATGCCCTGGATTTTTGTCCTTGAACAGGGGCCTGCCTGGACTGGACAAGGAAATAGCAATAGGCTTCTCTTGGGGCTCCTCCTCTTTCACCAGGGGCTGTTTGCAGAGACTATCCTGGTCCCCTGCCTGAAAAGTCAGCTTGAAAGCAGATTCCGTGGCCAAAACCGGAGTAGCTCTGATGTGATCCACATTCACACACAGGCATTTCATATTGCAGGCGTGCCTTTTACCTGGTTTGCTCTCCCTGTGACAGGTCAGAGCACTGGAGGATCAGACGAAGGCATTTCACTCTCCTCATGCAGTTCGACAGGCTCCCCCCACACTCTTTATTTTATCTGCCACTTCTGGAAAAAATAAATAGGAAAAAATATTGCAGTAAGAGCCAAGCCCAAAGCCTAACCAGGATCATAACAGATTTGCAGCGTTTTAGATATTTGTCAGTTAAATTGATAACATTCAAAACAAAGTTCTTCATATTAAGAGTTCAAAAGTTCCTTGAGGAATGAAAAAAGTTAGTCACGGTGGTTTTGATTTGACAGTTTGATCCATCAGGCTATAAAAAAATACAACAGGAAAAGTATTAAATAATATTTTTTCATACTATGCAAGTCTCCTTCCCACAAAATCACAGTCTTCCATACCAAGTTGTGCAGCAGATATCATTTATTTTTGATATTAGGTTACCCATTACTCACTTTACCTACACCAGGCCTTTACTGTGCTGGGCACTGCACAAATTTATATAAATGACGCTTCCTGGAGCTACGTATGGCAGAGTCCATCAGTCACAACGTACACATACATGGGAAATTACAGCCCCGTTGAAAGCACCACTGCTTTCTCATTGATTTCAATGGAGGTGGGACTTCACTCAGGTAAATTAAGCCACAAAAGGAATAGCTGACTTCTTTCCCTGAGGTCAGGTAGGCAGAGTCTGTCAAAGCCTACTATGGAGCATTTCATTTCTATTTGCTTAAGTGGAATTCGATGAACCATGGCCAAACGAAGCATTTATGTATTCATATTTCACGTTCATATTCTAAGATTCCCCTTCTAGAAGCGGCATATTTTTCACTCATAAATAGAGCACTATCTTATACCAACAAAGAAATTCAAAACGTTTTGTGTTCACCTTTATCACATATATATGAAACAAATATGCCTAAATGTATTTTATAAATGGAACAAATTACTTTTGATGATGAATATATTTATTCTGCATTTGATGTTTGGCAATGAATATATTCATGTTGTCCCTTTGGGATAGCTTTGAAATTCTGACCACTTGCTTAATTGCATGAAACTTAAGTGTGTCACCCAGAATACACTGCCTAACAGCACAGAAAGCCACATAGTTAAATACTATACCTGTGCAATATTTTTTTTGTAATATTCAGCAAAAGAGATGAATGATGTTCTAAGTTCCCTGCCTTCCAACCATCCAAGTATTCCAATGTCTCTCCATTCAGGAAAATTAGATTAAGGCAGGCCTTATAGTAATATATAGGTAATATAATGGGTATAATATAATAGGTATATATAATATACAGGTAATAGGTATAGGTAATATTCCTATATCTGTACCTGTAATATACCTATAATAGGTATATATACACCTATAATGTATACCTATATATACACACCTATAATATGTCTATACCTATATATAAAATATACCTATACATTCATCTATAATAGGTATAGGTAATAGGCATATACCTATATAACATATAGGTAATATAATAGGTAACATATAGTAATATAATTGTCTTCCTCTCTGCAGTGTTGCAGCACCTAGGAGACACGCTGCACAGGAAGTTTAGGCACCACACATGGATTATACCAAGCTAAAATGAGCAATGGATGAGACGGTGAGTTTTTACTAAAAAGATTTGCTTTAAGATATTTAGTATGGCCTAATGGTATGAAAAAGTGAGATGCATCTCAGCTCTTCTTTTAGTTTTGTGTTAACACTTAGCCTAAGAATACATATGTTTTCCAATTGTCTTTAAAATGCAAAACCAAAACAAATACAAATAAAAAATAATGGAAAGCCATTTTACTTCTCTAATCGACAGGGAGGTGATCTCGTAAATGGGACCTCACCAGGGGGCTGTGTGCATGCAGGACGGCTGCCCACAGCGCATCAATTTGCCTGCTGCTCCAGCAGCCTCCAGGGAAGTTTGCCCCATATTTTTGGCAGGTGCAGGTTAAATAGCTGAGATTCAGATATATTCCAGGGGATGCTCCAAGGCAATTAGGCCTGGGGCAGAAGGATCTCAGCGTGTCACTCTGAGTCACCAAATACAGAGCATTTGCACGTAGGAGTCTGCAAAGGTGCAGCTGGTTCGGGGCATTCTGCATGCAGGGCTGTGAGGAGAATGTGCTTGACAGAAGGGTAGCGCCAAGGTCCCATTTCTAGAGAACACAAAAGTTCAGCCCGGGATTCACCTGTGACTGTCATAGGGGGAACGTGTTACACTATGAATATTTCATTATGAAAGTGAGAAAATGCTTTCCCCGGAGCAGATTTTGTTAGTTAGCACTTTTCATCTCCAGCCTTCGCAGCAAAATCCCAGGTTGAATTGCACGCTCCCTGAGATGTGCTGAAGGAATTCCCCTCTGCTCACCACAAAGGCACTTTCCAGCTTGATAACATGGAATGAAAGATGGGAGAAGAAAAATCAAAGATAATTAGAAGAGGAGAAAGATGAATAAAATATCACTAGGAGAAGTCCTGCTGTGGTGCATTAGGGAAATCAACAGGAAAATCTGTATCTCAAAGACCTCTTTTTCAGCCTACATCTTTTCTTATTGCAGCAAATCTAATCCATGGACAACTATATATCTAAGTAAGTGATTTTAATTAAAAATGTAAATGTAAAAGTAGTATTTGGTTAGCCCAGGATTCCTTCCTGAAGATCTCCAAGTGCTTGCCTCTGTTTTCTCTCCCTCTCCATCTCAACAAAAAGAAGGCAATAATCATTTCTCAGATGAGTACTTGTAATTAGTAATATTTCACACACACATGCACTATTGCCAGCAGAATGACAGCAAAGTGAGTATCTGACCACTGGTACCCGCCTAAAATAATACATGTTTGCCTGATCTTTACAAACATTCACAGAGCATATACATCCTAGAGCATTTTAAAAGGAGAAATTAAACAGACTACACTTACCTCATATTTGAATGGACTACATTTAAATTGACCATGGCTTACTCTGAAACAACCTTAAATTCAAATCCTTTGCTCTAATCACATTGTTTTTCCCTTTTGTAGGTGTTTGAACTCCAAATTGCTCGTATCAAATAAAAAAATCAATCATTTAAAAGAGTTTCATTTGACTGCTTGCATGCTTAAAAAAAAAATCTATACAAAAGTCTCGTTTGCTGTATTCTGTATACATACATCTGTATTTCGGGACCCAAACCCAAAAGGAACCTCTAATTAAAAGATGCATTAGCACAAATGAGTTCCCTCCCACATTCAAGTCTTAACATCAGAGGTATCAATAAACAATGTCAAAGTGACCAAGGTCAAGTCAAGCTGCTGCTGGGAGACCCTGTGGGCTCTGGGCTTCTCTGCTTTCCTACTCTCAACCAACTTCACAAAAAAAAACCAAAGAAACAAAAAAACAAACAAAAAAACAACAACAAAAAACAAACCCAGAAACAATTATTATTAAAGGAATTTCCAGGAAAAGAAAGAAAATTTAGAAATAAGGAAGAGAAAGACGCCTTGGGAATGTTCCCATTTACCTTCTGTGTCTATCACGCATGGAATAAGATGGGAACGCTGTGCTCTTCCTCTGCTAATTTGCAGGTGATTAGAAGGCTACAGGGAGCTGTCAATTGTTGGAACAGCACTAGTATAATTACATTAACCTCATCTGGTGAAAGCTGAGTGTAAATTACTTCTTCACTTAATAAGAAGATTTAATTGAAGTTGTTCTCAGTTACTATGTGACAGATTTCTTAAGGAAGGCTTGATATTGTATATATTTTTAATGGTGCTTGAGTTGAAAGAAAATTGTTGAATAGGAATTTTACATCTCAGTGATTTTTAAGAATGGACTTGAAAGAGCAGAGAAAATAAGTATTCTTGTCCTGGCTGCCTGCTATAAATGGCTGGGATCTTTAGCCATGGTAAATGAGTATGGGCACACAGCTTTTCAAATTAAGGAGTCAGCCAGCCAATTAACTAAAGAAATAATATCCTTCCCCTCAGGATGGATTCATCTCTTCCCAGTTACAGCAGCTCAAATGTCAAATGGGTAGTAAATGTTGTGAATAAGAAAGAATCAACACCTCTTTGCCGTAATTTCAACAAAAACATTTAGTTTTTTTTTTAAAGAATAATTAGATTATTTGATCATCCAATGCCATTTCCTGCCTCCTCCAACATTGAAAGAGATGAGGATAGAGAAGAGGCAAAGTAGTTTTCAAAAAATGGCTAGAAAGCTTTATAATGGCTGGCTATTATAAGCTCTCTTTTTATATTTACGTGTCTTTTATACTACTTTCTTGTTGAACACACTTAGGGGCATTTATTTCCTTTATTAAACCTCGAGAAGGAGAAAGGCAGGAGACAACTATATCAGAAGTTCCTCTAGCTCAACAGTTTTAGTCCGATGAAAAATATATCACTTTGCTGATTTATTTCTGAGCTGAACAATACTGTTAATAACGTTTGTGCTAGACGACACTGAACTGTTCTTTACACAAAATGGTCTTTTTTTGAGAGGTATTGCAAAAATGGAAGGTTTGAAATGAGATATAAATGCTCTTATTAAACCAACCAATATATAAATAAGCTGGTTAAAAGTCATTTCTCTTCAGGGAGTGCTTATGTATCCAGTCTGTTCTTTCCCTAGCTATATCAGCTGGTCTGATAAGACATGATCACGTACTACAAACCTGTGTTCTCCTATATTATCACCACTTGAAATATCAAAAAAAAAAATTAAATACATTATCAACGTGTTCTTTATTGCAAACCGGAACTGAAAATGGAGAAACAAAAAGTTACCTTGAAAAAAGTTGGTGGCATTATGATCAAAATCTTACTAAGCAAATAAAATTGGGTTAAAGACTTGAGGTATAGCTGGAATCTGAAGGCAGATACATTTCAGCTAGAAATAAACTGCAAATGTTTAACAGTAAGAATAATTAACCATTAAAATAAGTGACATAAGGACAAAGACAGGATGCTTCCTAAGAAGTATCTTTGAGTATAGCCGTATTTATGGAACTGGAAGCAGGAATTAATTCAGGCAAGTGCATCCATTAGATGCCATGGATGAGTCAGCAACGTCTCACAGACGACAGCATCAATCTTCTCATGAAGCTATCGTGTAGCACTTGTCTGTTACAAGCAGATTGCTGACCAAAGATATTAATGTCTGCCCAGCTCCGGATTGTAAAACATGCCCAAACTAAGCCACTCACAACCTGAGAACATCCACCGAGGTCTGAATCATGACACCTTCCCTGTTGTTTTTCCTAAGCTGGGAACACTAAAAAAAGAGGTTCCTGTCAGGGTCATTAGCATCAAATGATGCTTTAGGAGAAGTCAGCTGCTGTTTCTTCCCAAACGAGGCATTAGTGACACAGTAGCAAAACACAAACAAGGCTACCAAAAAACACGAACAAAGCCCAAAGTCTGCACAAAGCCCTGTATTATGTCCTCACAACATCCGCCAAAATCCTGTGCTCCTCTTCAACATCACATTTCTGGAGACCATTAATGGTGGTTTCATTTACCCTTCTTGCACCAACACAGCAGGACATTATTAAAGCAGCAACTAAGAGCGAGCTTCTTGGACACATGCAGAGCACTCCTGTGAGGGACCCTCCCACCAGGCTCCTCCTGTGTTTTCCCTGATTTTTTCCTAGGGAAAAGGCATTCAGATAACCAGGACTGACATACCGAGGAATCAGCTTCGGATTCCTTCTCATTACAGTACAGGAATTATGTTCGTAGAGAAAGCAAGTGCTCAGCATATACAGGAACATTAGCAACATTGTTAATTGGGGAATAAAATGACTTTCAGATCTCAATAACAATATTGATGCTCCCCTTATTTCTTGTAATCAGACAACTGACTTCCGACTCTAGTAATACATGTAACTAAATATGATTATGTTTGTCATTCCTGATATTGATGAGTGTCTGAGCTCCCATTAGAATGATAAGTTTAACTTTTATTTACTTTATTTCGTTCTGTGATTCTGTGATTACCTCTAATGGAACATAATCCAAAACAGGAACAAATAGTAGATTTTTTTTTTTTTAAAAAAGACTTTATCATGAAAGTCACCTTATTTTAACATCATCTTTTTGACATGACATCATTGTTCTCAACATTACTGAAGAGTGCCTTGTGAAGGAGCAATTACCCAGAATAAATGGATTTCTAAGCAGACTCAAAGAGAAAGATAACAACAAGCAGCGAGATGTACATTAGCGAAATAAAGCTAAATCAAATAAGGATTAGAAGCTGAATGATCCTCAAATAATGCACTATTCTAACTGCTTAATTAAAAAACTGCTTTTCATGCCCGAGAGACCGCGTTGCATCATAGCTGAGCCATAGAAAGCACAAGGTAAGGCGACACGGCCCCTATGTGCCAGATTCCTCTAGGTGCTACTGTAACACAAATAATCCAAATACAGGGTCACCAGGGCAGAGAGAGGAAACTCGTGGGTCTACCACACATGCTAACCCCACCAAGACGTGCCTGGACAGGAATGGAGATTCTGCCCCACCACAGACCTTGCAGGGAGAGCCTCTGAGCTCAGCCTGGGGCTCACGGCACACAACGACCGCAAGAGCCAACCTTGGGAGACTCCCAGCAGGAGAGTCTGAGCCCTAAAACCTACAGAGTCCAATGCAAAGCTTTCATTTGCTTTCTATTTTTTTTCTTGTTGTTTTGTCAAGAAAAAGAAAGGCTAGACGCGATCACCTTCAATGGATTGCGCAAGTTTCAAAGGCCCTAGAACTCGATTGGATGAGTCATGATACAACAAGTTTTTATTAAAATGTCATACCTTCAAAGATCGGGCTGGGGAGTTTGCTTTAGACAGGGAGCAGTGCTTTCACTGCACAGGCCGTTCCAGCTTGTTTTCTCTGGAAACGTGTCTCAGCACTGATGGAAAAAACTCTTGACACTAGCCCATTTATCAGTATCCGTAATAACAAAATATTCATTTGTTTAAGAAGGGAAAGGCAAAGCAGCAACTGGTATAATAGCAGCTTCTAAATCCTTTTTATGAATTTTCATCAGACTAGCCCAAGGTGCGTAATCCATTTATAATGAGCACAGATCCAACGGCAAATCCTGCCTCCCTGCATCACCCGAGGAGCCCTGCTCTCCCAAATGAGCCTAACGCAGCCCCTGCACATCCCAGCTGTGGATCTCAGAGTGGATGATGCTCTGGCAGGGCAGTGGCTCAAGTGCAGAGGGGATGAAATATTGATGCTGCAGCTAATTTAAGGACTCCCGTCCCTCTTCCCTTCCTCTGTGCAGAGCAATAGCCTCGGTTTGCTCTCCCAAATGGCAGGATTAGGTGACTGACCTGAGAAAGAAAGATTTATATAGAAAACTGGTCTTTCATCAACAAGCAGAATGTGGGGTGACAACCTGTTCTTGCTGAAATCAGAGCAAAGTGCTGCAAATTTAAGGTCCCACATCAGGCAATGAGTAAAGACTCCATTTCTCTGCTCTTGTTTTGACTCCCCAGCCACTGCAGAAGAGAAAGACTACCAATTTCTTGGCCAACTATGTTGTCAACTTTGCAGAATCTCATAGAAGATTTTCTTTAAAAAGAGAGGAAAAAAACACTTTCTGTTTTACTAACTTGGAAACAAAGTGGCTGATCATATAACAGTTTTGTGACTTGGCCCTGGTTTGACCAAGAAGTATGTGTCAAGAGGCACTGTAACCACAGACTTCCTTGTAAAGCTTAAGAGCTGACTCTTTATTGAAACTGATGGAAAGTCATGCTGTACCCTGAAGGAAAAGGTGTCAAATCCATAAACCATGGAAACTCCAGAGATTTATGCAGCTGACAAATAGAGCTGAGTTTTAACACTTGCAGCTCATTTACACAACATGACCGTTCTGTAGTTGTAATCAGGAAGTATTAGTATGTGTCTTTAAAACCAGGCTTCAGACACTAGCGCTCAAAACACTAATTATTCAATCGCTATGAAACCATGTTAACTTTCAGAGAACACTTTGTTTGACACGGCAGCTCAAGGCTTTCGTGTGCTTGACTATGTTGATCCTTGTGGAATTACATACTTCGGAGGCTTGAATCACATACAGCAGATTAGCTAGGGAGAGGAAAGCATTGTCTGAAAATGAATTTCTGACTACAAAAGGCTGAGCTGCGTTGGCAGGCATCCTTGAATTTGACAACCCATGCACATAGGGTAGAAGCAAAACATTATTTCTTCTCCTGGAGGAAACTCTTCCAGGGGAGCTGCAAGAAAGCGTTACACAAAGAACAAGAGCAGCAAACAAGCAACTACATCTCATTAGCAGAGTGGAAAGCCAAAGGAGAATTAATTAGAGCACGCTGCCTTTGTCATTGATGTTACGGTGGCTTGTAAACTCCCTTATCAATGGGCATCCACACTGTGCATGGTGCAAAATATTGGGCAGCTGTGGAGAGGAAAGGAGGAGGAGAGTTGGCTCAGGGCCTCCTCGGCAGCACTCGACGTCTTGCACATTCAGCTGGAGCTCTTTGCCTGCAACTACCGTCCTAAGTTCATTTGATGCTCTTTACCAGCTTCAATACCACTAACTACATACCTAAGCACTAATACTAGAATTAGCTTCTGAAATTAAAAAAAAAATCATGTCTTTAATTTGAGTCAATTCTGCATATAAACAGCGTTTTTACATCTGTCACCTGTGCTAAAGAGGGAGTGGGTAGGAGGGAAAGAGGAAGGGAGGATGGGAAACAGGAATAGACTTCTGTTTACTATTTTCTGGGGTTATTACAAATCTCTGCAAAAGCTCTTCTTTCCCTTCACCCTCCCACGTTGCCAGTCTAACCCACTGTTCCCCCGAGACAGGAGGATGACTCATTTCCTTTTATAACATATTTTAATGGATAGCTTTGAAACCTGCAGAACCTCCTAATTTCCAAAATTCCATGAAAGTGCACTGATCCCCTGAAAGATACTTTCCTCCTTTATTGATCTTCCCAGGTTTTAATGAAACCATAGCCAGAATATAAGGGTTTAAATTCTACTTCCAATTTAGCCATTTTTGGGTCTATAATAACCTTTCTAAGTTTTTAGGCACTTAAGTTCCATGCCTAGGACTTTTTCCATCAGTTCCTGTCCCACCAGTTCCTTTCTAATTCAACTCTTAAATTTTCCATTACCTCTCTCCTCTCTAGCTGAGCATCACCACCTTTAGGAATGGCAGCATCAGGAAATAACTTTTATGACTCTTTCCTCTTCAAAATCTGATAGCCATTATACAGAAATAAGGAATTCTTTACTGGAGAATGGGTTAATTGAATACTATGCTTCCTAAAAAGGAGTGGTAAAACTTTCAATAAAACTATTGCCTAGCATACAGCAGTGTCATGCGACCCATGTACGCGGAATAAATTCTGCAATAATGCCTGTGGGTGGTAATTAAGATTAATAATAACAACAATCAAAAGATCTAGACAGGCATTCCATCCAACTTGAGGACAATTTCAGTTCCTAAACCCAAGGACGAGATTCTCAAAGCTCTCATTTCATTCTGTTCCTGTCAATGTTTGCCCATTAAGCTCTTTTTCACGTACAGTTCTGCTGCTGTGTTTCCCCAGAAATACTGCTCTTCTGCCTGGAGCATTAGACAAGCAAGAAAGGCATTAGGGGCTCTGTCCTGCCTTCCTGCACATCCTGATGCTGAGAACCATCACCAGAAGGTGAGATGAGGGTGGGAGGCCTTTCCATCCTACAGAGATAGAGTCCCATCCGCTGAGCACCAAGCACAGGCTTGCACCTCCCACAGCCACCATCATACAGGCTTACAGGCTCCCTCCAAGTCCAAGCCAGAGGCATTCCCTGAGGACATCTCGTTCCTCTTAAATAAAATCAAACATTACCTGGGAAATGGAGGAAACAGGAGCAGCACGGAGCAAAAGCCTATATGGCCTCATAATTCCATCGCATTGGAGGGCATTAGGGGCATCGAAACTGCAGACCTCCCTTCACATGAGCAAATGCCCACAACACTGAGCTCCACACACTTTTTTTTTTCCTTTTTTCTTTTTCTTTCTTTTTTTAGGCTGAGAGATTCTCAAGGACACAGAAGAGTTTTCACATCTGCATTTTTCATAATTCAGCTGCAGTATTTCTCTTCAAATATCCAGTCGTTGCCATTCCTTTTGGAAGTGATGACTAATAGGCAGCAGCCATCGACATAAATTAACTTGATATCAAGGTGCTCAAGTGGGGCTCCAGAAGTGTCCATTACAGCAGCAACCTTTTAGTATTAAAGCCAAGTCTCCACTGTTTTGAAGCAATGTGAGATCCTATTCTTGTCTGGCCCTAACCTTACCCTGTTTTCTGTCAATGTATGTCTCTAAATCAAACCTAAAAGGAAAAAAAAAGAAAAAAAAGAAGAAATGCTATTTTTAACACTATTACCTATATTCTTTAAAATTTATCTTAAAGATGTTTGTCACATAATGAGATATTGACTTCCTGAATTGAGATAACTTACGCAGTCAGAGAGAAAACTCAGGAAAAGATACTTCTCTTTTAATAGCTACCACTCCAGAAATTTGGATTGCAGATATAGCACCTTCAGGCTTCCCTGTATTTCCCTTAATTTTCCTTATTATATGTTAGTACTTTTCTTTTTATTCCCTTTTTTTTTTTCTAGAGAACTTTGAGACTTTTACCATTTTTGAGGGCTATAATAACAAATAGTATTTGCTGAAGCTTTTCTGAAATGTAAGCAAATCAATTTTAAGGTATATTTCAACCAAGTAATAGGAATTTATGATGTTAAGCTATGTTATTTTGTTTAAGTAAATATATTATCAAGAGCTCCGCATCTGCAACTGAGATTGAACACTTGAAAGACCTCCCTTTAACATGTAGATTTTGGGTTTCTTATTTTCTCTCCTTAAGTAGTACTTTAGCAATCCAGTTGTATATCTGACAGAGTAGCCCCCAAGAACAAATATGAATTTGAAGATGTCAAAGTTGTTATTAAGACACATGCCAATGTTAGATGGATCTCTTTGCAACTGTTTTTTGTCTTGGCACACTGACACGAAATGAGAAGCTAGTCAGAAACTTGCATTTGTCTTTCACAGACTGACCCAATCTTCTAGAAAAAAAGACTTGAAAAAAATCTTAAGAGAATATGAAATGTCAGTACTTCCCATTGGATAAGTTCCAAGGACAGAAGATAAGAAATATTTAATGTAGATATCAATGCAAAAAGATTTAAAGGAGACAAATATTTACTTGATAAATATGTAATACTGAAATTCATTCTTCAAGATAAGATACTTATAATGAAATTAATAAACGTGGTTAATCTGAGAAAGTTCAGATCAACTTAACTATTCTTTTGGTTTTTTTTCCACTAATCCTATAACTTAATTATGAAAAATAAATACATTTTTTTCTCAGCTAAGAGGAAGTATTGTGAGTCAGCAGATCTGGCTTGGGCCCCAGATATTCCTTGTGATTAATCATCCCGGATAAGTTCTATATGTTAGAATTCTTTTCCCCCCTCTGCAAAAAGAAGATATTTATCTAACTCAGAAGAGTTTAGGCTTTGGACAGCAAACCAGATTCTTAATGTGTAGTAGCTGAGACAACTTTTACACATTCACACAGCACTGTTTTCATAGCATAGTAATAAATCCCAATTATTTCATTTTTTAATAAAATGCCATAGGACCATTGGTGAGCTAGTTGCTTCATTCGGATTTACTTTTTAGGGCATTACGTTCAGATTACCAATCCAAAGCACCTTTTTGAAAGTTTTTCTGTGCAGTTTTCCTCCCAACTCAAGCAGGCACTTTCTAACAACCACCCCTTTACCTCCTCTCTCCCACACTTACACGCAGGTGAGCTGCTTATCCCCACCCTGCCACCCCATACCCAGCACAAGGGAGGGATAAACCAGAGCAAAAACCAATTCGACTGAACAGAAACCAAAAGTAGCCTGTAGTTTTGCTGAGTTGCCTCCCTGATAGCAACCTGATACAGCTAAAACCGTTCCCACTCTTGGCTGTTTTTGGCAGCAGGGTAGACCAAGAACGAACACTTTTCTGCCCCGAAACATAAGATCCCACCTCAAACAAGGAAGCAAAATAATCATAAAGGCTGCTAGGAGCTTTACCCATGAAGGCAAATGCAGTTTGGAAAAGTTTCCATGCAAGGAGGAACAACCAGCTGAGGAGCAAACAGGAGATCACAAACCCTTCAGTAATTTTTCTGGAGCAAAAAGCAAGTGCTGCATCTGTCTGTCATCCATACAGAACTATTTCAGACAATGAGCACTTTTTGTATGAATATTGTAGCTGTAGGATTAGTAGCACAGAACAGGGAAACATAGAACAGTCCTACCACATCTTCAACTCCATGGCATAAACTGATGGCTTTTGGAGTAACATTTATCTATTCATGCCCAATGCCATCTGACTAGCTGTAAAGAACATTATATCTGATATTTGCTCTTATTTGAAGACTCCCCCCCCCCCATCCTTTTTGGCAGTATTCAATTAAGTTTCAGCTGGAAATTAGGACCTTCTGTAACTATGAGACTTTGATTTGAAGTACAAGATATAAAGGTCGTAAGAGAAAAATGAGGCAACTAAAACCTATCTATTATTTATGGATATGGAAAGGAATAAATATTCATAATTCAAAGAAAACAGATAACATGGGACTAAGTTATTGAGTGTTGTCTACCAAAAAAAAAAAAGGCCTTTTTAAATGAAGAGAGATTAATTCTTCCTGTATGTATAAAGACAAGTTGGAAAAGTGTGATTTGACTGTGACTCATCCCTTCAACTTTTGACAGATATGAATCAGATGACCTTCCCTTGGGAGAATGAGCTGAAAACAAACTCAAGTTCCTGATTGTTTAGAAATCTTCAATGCTGGTTCTCACAGTCAACAAGATCATCTTCATTTAGTGTTCTTATATTTAACTTTTTATTTTCCCTATCAACCACAGTCAGAAAGTATTATTCCCTGATAATGATTTCTCTCCCCAGCTTGGAGTGAGCCACGTACATTACAGATGATGTCTGAACCAAAGGATGGGAAACCAAGGAAGAAGGACGACTCCAGCTGAGCGCGTTGATGGTCAGCTTGACACCACTGTGTCGGAAGAACATCATCTGAGGGCACAGTGTGTGAGAACATTTGAGCAAACCAGCAAATTGTACCATGTAAAGGCCTGATCTTCAGTTCACGGGCAAGTCACCTCCCGAGAAGGTCTCCCTGGAAACCCTTTTTTCATTTTTAAGAAAACTTTTCCATCTACCTAAGTGATGACGACAAAGTTGACTTGTGATTACACTCCAGTCTCCCGAGTTCCTATGAAGTATTGAAGTGACTTTGAGGTGAGGTCAAAGACACCAGAGCAAGGAAGGTGCCAGGAGTCTGGAGGGGAAGTTTCAATAGTTTCATATTTTCAGTTTTGTCTCATACACTCACTGAACGTCAGCATACGCTAAGTGATCAATCTGATTGCAAGGCAGCCTTACAGAGGAAGGAACTTTAGGAGCAGCTTTGCACCTCCCACAGCAGCCAAGGAAGCTGAGGACTGACGTAGGACTGAAGAAGTTCCTGAGAAATAAAAGAACAACTTCTATGTCATAGAGAGCTGCTCCCAAGCACTTCCATGTGGCTGCTTATATCTGTGTGGCTTTAGATGCGCGTCTCAGAGAAGGAAAAAAATCCCAACTATTCCAGTCCTATGAGACACATTGGATATCTTCTTTGTTATAAAAGACAAAGTATTAATGTACTTTAGTTTTCTCAATTATAAAATGAATCTAGTACTACTCTGGAATCTAAAGAGCAAACTAAATAGAAATTTTACAATACCATAGGTGCCTTAATTCTTAAGTGTTTGAAAGATGACATGTAATTCAAAGAACTCCTTAAGACACTTACAGAGGTGTAGCACTAGCAGTAACAACATGGAACAAAAAAGGCTACTCTCTTAGCTAGTTTCACAGCAAGAAACTTTCTGGCAGTGAAACGTCCTTGGTTGTAGACTCATCTCTGAAGGGAAACAGAAGCATTTATCTTACTTGGGTGGGCTATTTTAGATGGAA
>JAUBOD010000893.1:1922414-1953892 GCA_032353885.1 Nothura maculosa | reverse complement strand
GTCACTCAGCACCACCAGACACAAGATTTGGTTCCCAAGCAGGATTCCTCCCACTGCCAGCTGCAGAGCACCCAATTCCACCTTTGGTCCTCAAGCATCAGAGTCCAGACCGTTACATGTCGGTGCGTCACCTCATAAAGAGCTCTCCAGAGGCCACCTGACGCAAGGTGAAAGGATCACATTTATATTTGCTGTATGAATAAATAATCTGATTAACTGTCATTTTAATGAGAGCTATTGCCCTCTAAGTAGTGCCAAATACAATTGCTTTTATACTCATATGCTGAACAAAGCTCAGCACACGGAATTTTTGGTTAGTGTTAAGGTTAAAAGTTAAATTAATTTCCATAAATTCAAGAGATAAATCATTATTCACACATGAGAAATTCTATTTGGACAACTAAATTCTCTGCTGCAGTTTTTATCCTACAAATAGTCTAATATTCCTACTTATTTTTGCTTCTATAGCTCAACACTAAGCAAATATAATCTTAGAAATGGAAAAATAAAGCAAGCCCAATGAAAAACACAAGAATTTTACATGATTCCTTACATCATTACTTCCCCACACTTCTCTTAGAAAGTGAGAAAAGGACTGGACCAAACCCTGACCCTACATTTACCAACATGTCCAAGCCAAGTGGTCTCCATACAGCCTTTCTCTGGAAGAAATTTGTTGTGAAGTGGAAGCACCACCTGCGTGGCTCTGGGCAGCTGGCATAGGTCACACAGCAAACCCAGCAGGAGAACCACATGGGCACTGTCCTTCTGCACCAACACCATAAGTATAACAGAAAAGTTGTCAGCATTAACAATTCAGAGTTGTACCAAGAGCCTGCAGCTTTTGCCCAAGCTTGGAAACACATCGTGAGAGGGTAGGGAGCATGTGCTGAAACCAGGGTCAGAAAGTAGCACAGTATCAAACAGACAGGAAAACGATACTGCAGTCAGACTGTATTAAATTTGCTCAGGAAGAGGTTCGAGTTGTATCTGTGAGGTGTATAAAAGCAGTTAATGTTTAATAAAGCAAACCTGCAACGTTCAAAGGCATGAAGCAATCACAGCAAGGAGCCCTGGAGGTCAAGAGGTTGGTTCACAGAGCTCCAGCCACGTCTATACCTACAGTAAAGGTAAACTCACAACTGGAATTAGTTGAGTCAATACCTAGTGAAGACAAGCGAGTCCATAGTTTCCCTGTGAATCATCAGGCTAAAGTGAAGTTGCCCATGTAGCGAGGTTTGGGGTTGACTGGTAAAATTACAAAACACTTCATGGCAAGCACCATAGTACCTGGTGTTACAAATTGCATTTCCTCAAAGTGCATCACCCAGCAGAAAGGCAATAGCTCCTGCAGGGTCTGCATGGGTGCCTACTGTCATCATTTTCAAGCTTTTTGGAGACTGAATCAGACAGTATTAATCAGGTACAAGTACCCATGCCACACACCGGGTTTTAAAGCAGGCTAGATCTGGAAAAACCTGGGCGTTGCTGCCCTTCTGTTGTCAGCTCAATGTGAGATCATTAAGTCACTTAAAGTTTGAGTTTTCATTAGAGATTAAGGTATCCAGTCTTCTAGAGAAGCCAGTTCTTCAGGCAGAGCAGGAAAACAGCTCCTTGTTCTGAACAAGCCTGCACTTCAGAAGTAGAGGGACAGAAGTACATGTTCCCACTAATATTTGCCATCAGTTTGGCATTGCTATGAAGATGCAAAACATACTTTGAGGAGTTTGTAGCTACAAGGAGCAATACACACTAATGGCAAAGTGATTGGTTAAAATGTGCTTATACTGGCAAGCTGTGCAAAACTCTGCACTGCACTGGTGTGGAGACAGGGTACGTTACCAACAGCAGTATCAGGACTATAGGAACAAGCACGAGCAGCATGAGTAGTGCCTGGCTCAAGTATTCAAATCACTGACTGAGCTACCCTCAAAGTGACAGAAGCCTTCTAAAAACTTAGGGATTTTTTTCACCAAGTAGCAAGTGTTTACTTCCATTCCATTTCCTTTCAGTAGGATTTTTAACTCTCCCTGAAACCAGAATCACAGAATCACAGATTAGTGCTTTTTTTTTTTTTCAGTCATTATTAGGTTGATTTTTTTGCTTTTAACATTTCATGCTTTTGACAAAAGCTTTCTGAGATTAGCCATGAAATTAAATCTTATGAATACATCTGACATTGCTTAATCCTGGGGAGCCATACTTTTCCAAATAGGACTGGAAAATGGGACTCAGATGGGAAATCAATAAGGTTAGTGATTCCACCTGCAAAGCCTCCTATTTTTCATATCCATATTACATCCCAATATCATTCCTTCCTTTTTCTATACTCTCTGAAATGAAGGCTTTACTTGTCATTCACACAGTCAGAGCTTACACTCAGACTCTGACCACCTTGAATACTGCAACATCGTCTTCTCATATGCTGACAAATGCAACCTTGCCCCACTGAGCTCTACCCTGAATGCCCTACCAAGATAATTTTCCTGACCTGACTGCCCATGTCACTTTACCTTCGCATTGGTTATGGCAGCTACTCCTCTTACCTCCAGCTATTGCATTAAACCTAAACTACTCACTTTCAGTTCGAAGGACCCTCTATTTCCCTATCAGCTTTCATTCACTTAAGATACATCTGCTGCCTTCTACCACTAGCTATATTCTTTTTCATGATGCCTACAAAAAGAGCAGATGTGCTTAACCACTGCCTGCTACGTTAGCCAATAGTGTCTTGTTTCCTTGTATCTGTATCTGGGTCTTTCTTTCTGTTGTATATTTATACTGGTTTTGGGTCCCATTCCATGTTTAAAGCTCCTAGCCACTATAGTCATAGAAAATATATGTAATAATAATAAATAATTTAGAGGAGTCTACTGTTAAGTAACTGGAGACTTTCAGAATACAAACTGATGCAGTAATGTGATAATAGGTAATGCTCTATAGTTTACTGGAGGAGACTAGCACAGAATGCCACTCTGATACCAGCAATCTAATGCAGAGTGAGTATAAGTAGCTTTATGCACTAATGCTTGTAAATCTTTTAAAATCCTTCTGGAGAGGGCTGTGTAAGATCACAAGACGTTTGGTGCTTGTTACAGAAAAATACCAGTGGGAAATTATTAGTTTGATATCCCATTTAAGCATGCCAGATAAGAATACATCGGATTATCTTCTCGAAACATGCATGTGTCTGAAACATAGTGAAATTCTGCACAACTGTAGTGCCTGTCTACCACATTCATTTGCCAAAATCAACAAGTATACTACTTAAAAAAACTTGATGGTTGCTACAAATCCATAATGAAGATTTAAGTTTATTTTTCTAAATGTGTATTTTGTGCTTATCCTTGGTTCAGCTATGCCTGTTGTGTCTGTTTCCTGTTTCTATTTCATATTTTTTCATAACTGGTGGCTTAAAAGATATTTGAACTTGGCAATTACACTTTGAGCCAAGATTCTGCAGGCTCTTGGGCAAAGAACCATTTTCCTTTGCAATCCATTTACATCAGAAGATAATATCTCCTAGAATGGGACTTTATATTGAGCTACCTTCTCCGATCTTGCCAAATCCTAACTCAAGTCATGGTCTGAAGAAGATGTTTTACTTAAATCCAGGTAGGGAAAGAAAAGCTTGAAAGGAGAGAGCTGTAGGATCCTGAGCCAAGTAATTGCTCAGGGCACTGGGCAGCTAAATGAAGCACCTGTTCAACACGTGGTGCATGTTTATCTGTGATTGTCTTCATGGATGAACCATTAACTCCTCCACATGCTTCAGCAAAACAGCACTGAGTGACAGGGCATAGGAGAACACAGCAATAGAGTTCGTTTCTCAACTCTCATAGCCAAGTTGTCGCTGCACATGTCCTTCTGCATTAAATCAGTTCCTCTCACGGCATCCACGTCAGAGCCTGTTTTGGGAATCTCTTTATAGATGCCAACCAGAGGAGCTCAGAGCTCTGCGCCAGGCTACAGGAACCTGAAGCCTGGAGGCTGGTGCAGATCCTGGCCAGCCAAGCCGGGAACAGAGGGAGGATGCAGACACGGGAGGCGCTGCGAGCGGAGAGGAAAGCCTTGCACAGCATCTCCCAACGCTCCAGCTCCTGCCCATTGCGCAGGGCACGGGGCTGGAGAAACAACCAGTCATGTTGCAGGCAGCAGATCCAACACAGAGCCTCGCTGCCCTGGAGCCAAGAGTAAAAATGAGCCCCATGCCTGGAAGGAATTACAGGGGTTTCCCACTAAGTGAGAAGTTATGGAAAAAACTGTACGTGTCATAACTGATTCGCAGTATCGTGTCTGAAATCCACAACCCCTCTGTATTTGTCATTAATTGCAAGGGGAGTTTCAATTGAAAACTGCATAAGAACTCTGCATTAAATAACTGAGCAGAAATGGAAATACAGATCAGAGCTGCAGCAAACATTTTAGCTCCTTATGTCTTTAATTTACATGCCACTCTTTCCTTAAGTGCAGACATATGTGCACTCATATGTTCACATATACAGATGCTCAGTCTCTCCATCCACATGGAGTTAAATTCTAGTTCCCATCTCACCTATAAAACTGCACATCTAAATGGACAAGAAGATATGTTATCAAAGCAAGTGTTTTCCATTACTTGAATTCCTAGAGAATTCCTAGAGAGGAATTCCGTTGGCACTGTTGAGGGATTTAACCGTAACTTTTTCTTTTCTCATTTGTCAGCTATATATTCTCTCCTCCCAGTAGTTTTAGTTGTGTTACACAGACCTTGCCCTCTGCAAAAGAGACTTGCTTAAGTCATCTATACCCATACCTAATACCTGGTAATGCTGTTGCATTCCCTCATTTCATTTCTTGCACCTGGGTTCAGGGATCACTCAGAAGGTGAAATTCTCTGCATACAATTTATTCAGTGCCTCAGGGCACTGAGAGCATGTCAAAGTAGGGCTCCAAACACCCAAACAGCCTATTAAGGTACATTTGACAGGGTAAATCTACTTTGAAAAGTATTTTCACATGCACAACCAGAGTCCCCTTATATTTGCCCAAGATCACCATCTAAGCAGTAGAAAATCTTTGTCTCTTATTGCTTCTTTCATGTTAAATTCATTAACTTAATAAATTATTAGCTTACCAGATCATGTCCATCTCACTTTCACTACTCACTAAAGTTCAACCTGCAAAGAAACAACGCAGAATGGGTTTGAGGAACTCGAGGACAGATCTGGATAAGGAAGTTAGGAACGTCTAATCTGAGACCCACCTCACTGGAGTGTCTCCTTCAGTCTCACTCATCACAAAATTAGTATGGGAGACTGACTGGAAGGAGCCAGCAGAAAATGCCCAGTTCTGCACTGCTTGTGTGATGTTCTCTAAGTAAAGCACAGCCAGCAGCAGAGCAAGAGAACAGCAGCCTGTTGCGCTGTGGGCAGGATTTCCCTGGCTAGCGCAGGAAGGTGCATGACTGCAGTAATATAGTGGTGTGCTGTCACACTGTCAGCCCAGCAAGGCTGCAGCAGGTGTGGTACAAACACATTCCTCCTGTCCAAGAGATTTATCATCTTGGGAACACAGTGCGAGGCAGAAAGATCATGAGGAGCATTTACACCATTCGTACCCACAAGCCTGAGCGCAGGCAAGAACGTGCTTGCTGTTGGAAACCAAAGCCCATGGAGAAGGCCTGTCTGCCCCTCCTGCCACCGTGCAGATCATCAGAGCCGCTCCCCAGTAGCCAGGATCTCGTCTCGCCTTCCCGCTGCTGCTCGAGGCTGCCATCAGAAAGCTGGTAAGCGAAGCTAGTGCACAACCCAACGGGCAGGTTCCACCCTTGCCAAGGTCAATGCAGACAGTCTAGAAACACTTGTGCCCGGGACTTCTCCCGTTTCAAACACATCTGAGCTTCAAGAAGGGGGAGGGAGGACGAGGAGGGAAGCGGATTTTCAGAGTGTGAAGCAAAGCGAAGGGTTATAGGTCACCTGAAAGCATTTCATGAATTGAGCGTCTCCAAGAAGACTCTAATACTCAGAAATACTTTTATGCCTTGCATTTTTAAAGAATCGCTTTAGCACCACAGACATCTACACAGTGCTGCTCTGCTACAACAGATCAATGCTTAAGGCAAAATCCTTGCTGCTGAGGTCAGTAAAGTCATCATGAAAACACAACAACCACATTTTTAAAGCACGGCCGCTGCAGGAAGTATTTAGCATCCATAGCCACAATCCCCTGAGGCATCTTGTGGCCCTGTGAGGTGCTCTCCAAGAGTGCTGCCTCCAAGCAGGACCCTGTTGCTTGCTCAATGCTGCTCCCAGGCTCCCAGCCAACATAACTTGCCTTCACTTCTATCATGAGAAACGAGGACAGTCTAGAGAAAAGACCAGACCCTTGGTCATGCTTCCTAGACTGGCAAAGAGGGAATGGAGACCTCTTCCCAAGGGCAGGGAAGAGGCAGGACTCATCAAGAGAAGCAACTCCAGCAAGGAGTCAGTCAGTTGCCACCACCAAAACGGTCTGTGTAACCATCATGTCTGCACTGGGGAAAGGCAAACACCAAGTTTATCCAAGAGCTTCCAGGCATATAAATTTCACACCAACATTAGCTAAGGGCTATTTTGTGCATCACCTTTTAAAGATTCAATCCTGGATCCTTTCTGTTATTGAATGTTGCTAGAAAGTTAGCACACCTTCACGTTGTCTGCATTCAAATAGCAAATAGATTTGCTCTGGAAGTCTAGCTCTAAAAGAAATGAGATAGTGCTTATTTAGCCACCTTGAGAGTATCAGATGCTAAGGTGCTGTAACTGGCAACCAATACCTGTCATCTGATGAGAGTGAAACGAAATCCACTAACCTGAATCTGATCAATTATTTTTCAATATGGATCAACAAAAAGCCAACTGTTAAGGCCTGAGGAGCAGCTGGAGATCAACTAATGCTTTCAGCAATGTTTTCTATGTAGATATATTTGCAGAATAAGGCAAAAGCTTAGGAACATTTCAGAGAAATTTTTCCCATCACTACATCTAGTCTGTTAGATCTGGCAAGTCCTTACAACTAGCCCTCATCTTCAAGGGGTCCCTTGCCAGAACATGAAAAACTATGGGAAAAAATCAAGCAGAGTTAGAAATATTGTTTTGCAATTTGAGTGTGGAATATTTTGGCTGCACATTTTTGTGCAACACATTCACTTCCACAACTCAAAGGCATCTCTTTTTCCAGTTCTTCATTGGGCAGTTTCCCCACAACTGCCCCTCTCCTCTTTGTCAGCTTGAGCCAAAAAAGATCAGACTAGTTCACAAGCCCAGTTATCTTCCTTCATCCCTGGGTAGCAAATCAGTTATTTTTAAAGTATAAATATATCCTGGTGACCAGCTATTGAGGAGTAAAGCCCTCAAGTTTTTATCTTAAAGTATCATTATACTGAAAAGCCACTGGAACGATTAATGTCTACTCAAATCATTATGGTCAGATTTTTAGGTGTAAATAGTGACGTGACATATCTTATCCAGACTTATAAAAAAATTTAAATCACAAAAAAAGATTTTGTAAGAGTATATTGAAAATATAAGCTTTTTTACTACAAAAATCAGATAATCTGTAGTTGCAGTCTTCTACTACAGAATAATGTTAAAAGAAAGAAATGGCCTATCAAAAGTTGTTACTTATTGATAGCAATGTTAACTGAAACAGAATTGTTTACAGTCCTTAAATTTCTGTACACATACATGTAATAATTGAAAAAAACACAAAGTATTTTATTAATTAGAGCTTTTTTCTTCTGTATTTGATAAAAGACCTTAATTGCACACAGTTCTGACTATCATCTTTTGGATTGATTTAAAGTTATTATTAGCCTCTCTTCTAAAGTTATACTTACTAGTATAGTAAGTATAGCTCAAAAGAAAAAAACACACACCTGAAGCCCACGAAAGTTCTCTTAAAATGTTGCTTTCTTAATTCATTTCTGCTGGTTAGCAGAGTAGCCACTTTTAATGTAGCCAATGTCCTCCTTTTAGAGAGCAGGTAAAATGAACATTATAAGCATTTTGGAAACTTAGCTCTCTTGCTGAAGTCTCTTTACCCATTTAATTTAATAGCAAACACATATTACACTGGATTAGCAGTTCAGGGAGACATTTAATTACTAATTGGAATAACCAGAAGTTAGGGGTTCATCCACATCATGCTTCTGCACATACTGCTTAGGACAAGAAGTTGAGTTTTCCAATTCTTGTGAAACAAATGGAAATTTTCAGGGGAGGTAGGCTTGCCTTACCTGTTTTGTATGGGTTAGAAAGGCTGAATTTGTATCTCATGTCCAAGACTAAAGTGAAGTCCTCCTTCCCCAGCTTTCAAGAGCTGAAGAAGCTTTTTCAAGCTTTCAAGAACTTTTTTCTCCCCCTATATGGAAGAGAAAAAAAATAAAGCTTTCTCCAGCTCTAATATTTCAAATTCTTCTGTACTCAAAGTCAATTGAAATATACACTAATTGTTACTTTGGTTCTCAAAAGCAACACAGTCAGTTGCTACTTATGGAGAAGACTGACCAAAATGAGAAGAGTTTTAGCAAAGTTTCTCTGTCCACCCTGTCACCCATTCCACATAAAAATAAAAGACAAGCTTACAACTACTAAACAGAGTAAATTGAATCACAAAGAGCACTAAGCTGCTATGATGCCAAACATAGCTTATTCAAAACTGATTTAAATATACCTGCATTACATTGGCCTCTGTGAATAAATGCATGCTCTTCTCAATTTCTGTCAAATAAATACAAGTAAAATACAAATCAAAGCATTACCCCAAGATCACACAGTCCAGAGTAATAAGGAGAATTGTCCACCAGTACACTTCAACTGCTGCATCATCTGTAGATCAAAAGAATCTTTCAACCATTTTTTGAAACTTTAAAGTTTGTTCTGGAGTAGGATACAAAACAGAGACACCTTTTAATATCATAGCAGCATTTGCCTGACTACTGCTGTTTGCACATTACTCTTTGTTTGATATACCAATCCTCACAAAATTATTTATTCTATAATATCATGCTAGAAGCATACCAGCCTGTAAACTTCACAGAGCCAAGAGTATTTTATCTGCAAGATTCAGAACCAATAGTGTAAATAGATATAGAAATACATACATTTTATTGGCACAATGTCAACTATTTCTGATGACCAAAGCAATCTTCAGTGCACTATGGTGTTAAAATTCCCCCAAAATATGTTCATATATGGACTGAAAGAAAAAAAAATCAGAACAATTCAAAAAAATTCTGAAATACTTCCTAGTATATTTTGTAACCTGAAGCATGAGTTAAGCAGTCCTTATTGTTAGAGTTTAGCTTCAGTATGAATTAAAAGTAAATTGTTATTTAAGATGTATTGAATTGTGATGAAATTACCACTTTCTTCTGAAAAAACTGTAGTGCTAACAAAAAATACATTTAATAAGAAAATATTTAAATAGAGGTATCTGTTCTTATTCTTGGTTTTACAATGGTTTTGCTTAGTGATGGTGAAAAATACATTCATAAGGTGAGCTTCAAGAGGCAGGTAAAACTAAACCCAGGACCATTTACAGGTTGTATTTCTGAAAGCCTTTCCATGTTCCCTTCAACTCCACCAGCTGAAGACACTCCATCCAAATAACTGACCTAGTACTGTTTGGATTTTTTTTCCTCCAAATAAAACAGTAAGACAAATATGGGCTTGGAAACTGAGAAGCTTTTATGCCACAAGTTAAACCTGTGAGTCACAATTGAAGTAATACTATGAAATACACTTAATGGTCAGCAATTTCAGCCTGTGCACATCACTGTGGGTGTAAAAAAAAAAATATAATAAAAGATGAGACACAACCATGCTTACTGTTAGGGCAGCTGGTTACACCAGTCCCATTGGAGCTGGTGCTCTGCCAGCACTTCACTCTGCCAGATCACTGTCTCATCTACGTATAGAGCCAGGAAACACTATTAACCTCTATTCTTATTCTATAGATTACACCTTCTGCTCATCTTAGTCCTTCCGTTGCACGTAACAAAACAGAGATTCTGAGCATTAAAATAGATACAAGTTTAAATTAAAGGTTCCTTAGAGATCCTTTTATTTACTTTACGTGGTGTCAAATAAATCTGCAAAATCCATGTCAGGCATTCCTGCTTTTACTAAGTAGGAATCAATTAACATTCTTCAAAGAATGTTATCAGTAAATAATTTTACAGAAGTACAATAGCTTTGATTTAATTATGCTAAAATCTGAATACATGCAATCCAGTTTATTAAATATTTTCAATATAAATATGTACAGTCCAGAAACAAGACATTAAAAGCCCATGACAGCTACTGTTTATGCATACCAAAGAGCAAGACAATTCAAAGTGAAGGATTTAAGCACTGCCAAGTACAAATACCTACCTTTCACTTCGACATTCTTTCCTCAAGCTCAATACATGCTCTTCATACCAACCTAGGCAAGGTGAAATATTTTTTTGCTCTAGAAATAGCCCAAATTCTAAGTGGTGTTTTTTTTTTTTCTTCCCTCAAGATTTTTCACAATTTTGACTGGTATATCTCAAAAAAATCATATCACTGTGAGCCCTATTAATCACAGGGTATATTTCATTTTGTGTAAATGGTTCCACTGACTCAAATGCTGTCAGCACAGCTGAAGACTTCATGATGTTCTCTTTTCACATATACACTTTAAATAAGTACTATGGACAACGTATGATATATATTGTCTCTTATGCACATGTACTAGGAGTTGATCAAAGAAATTTTGAACAAAAAACATCAATTCAAAGCATCTGAAAAAACTACTTTTTTGTCAATAGTGTGAGCCTACACTGACTTTATATTTGTATTACGAAATAGATGAAATTTGATATATTGAAAAAGAACATTAAAATACTTTCAAAATAATTGCAGAAATGAATATTACCCTTACTCAAAATAAATAAAAGAAAAAACTGCTAATCAGTACTCCTCCTTTTGTTATACTTCCTTGAATAGGTCCATATATTATTTAATGGGTTTTGTAGAGATACATTTACATGAGTTATAGATCACATTACAACTGATGAATGCCCACCACGCAGGTAAGTTATGAAAGGTCATCAGTTACAAGTGAAAATGCATAATGCATGGTTGTTGCATGCATTGGCAATTTTGTCTGCTCACACAGAGCAGCTACTTGGGCAACACTGAACAGCAAAACTTTGAACACAAGAGCCCTCCAAACATTATTTAACTTTGTGGGTGACTTGGAGGTCTATTGGCATGGAAGTTATAGCCAAACAAGGCAGTGTTACACGCTGCACATGTCCAGGCTCAGCTCAAGAGGAACTCATAAGAATAGAACCCATACACCCTGATGGCTCATCCGTATCAAAAGAAACACTGCTGAAATACCCAGTTTCAGGAAATTCTTTATAGCCCTTAGCAAATCCAAAACCCTTTAGCTTCTCTTAAAATGTGAGGAAATGTATGCTTTTAGTATATAAACCATAATAAAATTCTATTGTCTCACTGAGATTCTTTTCTGCTAGAATTTAGTTGTAATCTAGCTCTGAGCCAATCGGGGATGTCTGCCTTCGTTAGGAATGAAAAGCCATTCCCCTGCCCATGGTCTCCCTGCTCTTTTTACCTCTGCTAGCACTTGCATCCACATCTTTCAAGTTCATCTACTATTTCAAGAAACTTTCAAAACAAAGAATAAGCTTTTGGAGGTACAGCTACTCTCACTTTGGTTGGGAACAATTTCCACATACCAGAAAGCACAAAAGCATCCTAATAATACCATATCCCACCAGTCATTAGAAGATCAGAGCTGTGCACATTAATTCAAGGCAGAAATGTAATTCCAAAAAAATCCCAGTGCTTATGAGAATTTTGTGCCAGATTAAGCAGTGTGTTAGCTGCTCCCCATTGTCTCAGGGAACATGCTCATGCAGTCCTCTGCCAAGCTGAGTCTTGAGAGCACTTGTCAGGTCCAACAGGGCTCAGTGCGTAGGGAGGATGGCAGGCTAAAGGCAAAACCAGTTGGACAGCTTAGGCTCATTTTACCTGCAAATGTCTGTGGCGCTGGAGGGTACAAAGCTAGTTGCTCCTTTCTGCAGCCATTGTAGGCTCAAATCCCTGAGGACTGGGAAAGTCTACTTCATTATCCAGGCATTTATTTCATTATGAATATCCGTCTAGACATGGGAGAGATCAGAATACAGCATTGCTCATGGTCCAACACACACCATGGTAGCAAACGGGGGAAAAATTCCACACACAATAGCCTTAACTAACCCTTGTTAACTTATATTTACAGAGAAAGGAAAAAAACCCACATAATTAAACAGCAAATCAGTTAAGGATTCCTTAATGGTCCTACAAACAAGTTTCCTAGAGGTTGCAGCTAACTTTTAATATTATCTGCTTCACTTGCTAGCAGGAAAAAAAGGAAGCGTTTTTGCCTGGTAACAATTAATTTGTTTCCAAATAAACATTTTTATTAAGGAAGAAAGCAGATTCTGCCGCTAAAGCTGAAGGCTTTCTGTGAAATCTTAAAGAACAAGTAGCATGGGTTCATAGCTTAGCATATGTCTGAGCATTTATACCTTCTTTGAGTGGTATCTATCAACAGTGGCAACATTTTTTCTTCCAGTGTACATTGTGTGGCTGTAGGAACAGTTGTGCAATTTGTCACCTAAATTCTTCCCAGAAGCCTCATCCGACTGTTTATGTTACTTCTTTGTTTTTACCACCTATGTTTTTTAATATTATACATTGAAAAATGTATAGTGATAGTCTGGCAGTCTTTTATTTTTTTTCCCTCTTCATCTCCTGCTTCATTAACTTTGAGCACATTTTAATCAAGAAATGATTTACTTTTCATTGTGCAAGTTTCAGAAGCAGATTGTCCTTGTTACAAGTTTACTTTTAAAGTTGCATCTAAACATTTCCGAAGATGTTTAGCTATGAAAAGTCACAATTACTGCAAATGGTTTTAGGCAATAAAATCTTACTCACTGATCATTACCTTTTACTATCTATTTAATTAATTTTTATTGAATTTGTTAGGTGTTATATTAAGTGCCTATTTATTATCTCAGCAGTTTTATATGAATTACCTTGTGCAAAGACTATCTTAAGAACATTAAGTCCTTGTTTAACCAAGAAATCAAAGTGTGGCAGGAGTAGCACTAAAACACTTACTAGTCATTTTGAAAGCAGAGATTCTTCCTCATACGTTCATAGGGGCCAAGTGCTACGTGATTTAGCTCTCCTTCTACAAGTGTTCAGCAATTAGAAAGAATCTTCTTTTCTATTCTGGGCTTCTGTAAGGACCTGCAAAAGTCAACATCTTTTTTTGGCTAAGAATTTGATAAGACGGCGCAATAGAAAGCAACTTGCAAAGCAAAATTTAAGCATCCAACGAGGTATTTCAATTAAACTCCACTCTCTAACTCAATTTTACTAGTTCTATCTATACTTGGTGGTGCAAGAATGCAGTATGAATCTATCCTTGTTTAGTGTACAAAAAGATACTTAGTCTAAGAAAATGCTTGATTGATTCCATAAAAATTACTGTATCTAGAGGGTCTCCTTTTTTCTTCTTCATCTGGAGTACCACCGATTTACAGCTGCAAGTACAACTCTTGAGATCTTTTGTCCCTTGTAAATGAAAAATCCATTTGTCCTGATCACAATAGAGTACTGTCCATTCTTCATCTCCTTCTACTTCAGGAATTGACTGACATATTACATTGCTTGCAAATAGAGCAGTACTCACTTCCTAAATTTTCAAGTCATTTCTGAGCACCTACCCCACTAGGCAGCCTAACCATAATAACTCAAGCAATTACCTACAGGTTTTTTTAAGACTGTTCTGACATGCTCATTTCACTGACAAATGAGATGAATTTTTTCTTTTCAAATTAAGAATTCTTCTAAATCTTGTCCTATTTTACTCCACGTTTGCTTAACTGTACTCTAGAAAGTCCCTGTAAGTGCCAGCTATTGCAGCATAGATTTCATTACCTGCTTTTCCACCAGGAAAGTGACTTTCCTGACATTTCTGAGCTCACTGCATAGTCATCACCATCCATTTGAACATGCTATGATCCTCATAGCAATAGGCCTACAATCACATATCTATCTTTCCTATATTCAGGCAAGGCCAGACTCCCACAACATCAGCTTCTGCTACCATGTTCCTTAAACCAGTGACTGTTTCAGCCACAAAAATCATAATACTTGTCCTTTTTGGCTCATTCTGTCTAATCTATTTTCCCATCACTTTAAATTTCTTTGGAGGAGATATCAAAAACTTCTATAGAGGTCATAGAAAAAGTGTAGTTTTGCTGCACCTGTCTCCAGATCTCTCTTCATTTTTTGCTTTCATCTTTCCTCATAAATCTTCCTGATTACAGTACAGCCATGTTATTAATTGGAGTTCCTGGATAAATGTTCCTAGGAGAATTCAGTGGGAAACACAGGTTCATGATAACAATTACAAAGCATTTGTCATATCGCTTTCTGACCTCCTTATTCTAATTCCTTGCACTTCAATAAAGCACAAGTGCTTGCATTGAGGATTTGCTTGCCGACTATCATTTGGGGGAGAATCTGGAATATATCAGACTTTGTACCTAAAAGTTTACTTATCAAATAGAAGCTATTCACTACCCCTAAACAGGTTTTCTCTTAAATGGGTTTTCCAGTCTTTGTCCTCAAACTTTTTTTAGCCTTTACAATATAACAATAATCTGTTTTTCATCTTGAAAGTCTTTGTCATTTAATGCATACTTTAAAAAAAACTTAATAGGAACAGAACTTATGCAATTAAATTGACATCTAAGCCTTTTCCTGAGTGTCCTTGCCCTACCATAAGGATTATTTTTCCCCACAGTTTACACATAGGGCCTTGCCTGGACAGCAAGCACTGAGTGGAAGACTTCCATATCCTTCTCATGCAGCATATAATGTCTTATTGACTTACCATCACCCCGAGCCTACAATGAACACAGAATTATTAATTTCCTTATGGGATTTTGTATGGTACTTTGACTGCAGTATCAGAACTCTTTGAAAACATTAATGAACTGATTCTCTCAACACCCTTTTGAAGTAAAAGAATATTTTTAGCACTCTTTTACACAAGGGGAATAGAATAATTGAGATAAAAGCCAACATGTTCAGAAGTGTCAGCTAATTTTATTTGCCCATTTGGAGAGCCTAGGACTTGAGTTTTCCAATAGCTATGGTTTTTAAAGCTTTTTATAAGTTGAGAGCAAAGATCTTGATTGTATCAGTTGCTGATATGAATACAAAGTGTTGTCTATGTTCAACATTTCTTCAGATCAAACCTTAGTTGTTGCAAATAGAGCACTCAGAAGTAAAGACTTTGAAAAGTTTATTTTGAATCACCTCTTATTTTAAAAGAATCATGTGGTTTTGATAAAGTACTTGGTACTTTTTCCCTGGACAAAAATAAAAAAAAAAACTTACACATGTCATTCAAAAGACACCTTTCAACTTCCACAACAAATGATATTTCCTGTAGAATACCATCTTCTTCACTGAAGGACTCCAGGCCAGGTCTAAAGCAAACCCATCCTGTGCTCTGCAAGAACTCGACATTGAAAAAAGCAATATACACACTCCCACACATCATTTATTTTAACTGAAGACTACACAAGATGCCTATACATAAAAGGGAAGACTTAAAATGACCCATAGATTAGCAAATACAATAATTCTGATTATGAGTCTGAAATAGCCAACCAGAGCCCCCCAAAAAGGTAGAGAGCTTAACATCAGGGAAAAGCTATGAGACATAGCTGAAATTAATTGCAAGCTGAGATATTTTTCTTTCAAAATTGCCATGTCTGGAAAGCTATTCCACTTCAAGAGACTTATTTAAAACTTGATTTCAAGCTTAGCAATTAAATTCTCTATGACATGCATCTGGCAGAGCCTTAGCCAGGTAAAATTTCACAAAGTAAATCAGACACTTAAGTGCTTCTACCTACAAAACCCCAAATAACTTTTTAGGAATGTTTTCAGATAGACAAGTACACTATATACCTCACCCACATGTGTTAAAGTTATTATTTACACAAACTTTTTGGCTATTATCTTTTCACATATAGAAGTGTTATATTCATATGTAACATATGAAAACGTAATATATGCTCAGATATGAAGGGGAAATTAAGGAGGACCTCTAAAAATCAGGCTGTATTTTCAGCATATTGCAGTGCAATTGCTAAAAAGTTGATATTTAAAAATGGTTAAAGAAAAGTTCTTTTACCTTTCTGCAAGTCAACTCCTTAGGTCTGATTTCTGTTGTCATTTCAGTGTTTTGTCAGCAATGCCCTTAGAGAACTCAGCTTTTCCAGGCAAACAGAAGAGAAAATAGTTTATACGGCAAGATTCGAGCTCATGTCCACACAAACAGAACAAAAATATCTGCCAGGTACTAGCAACACCACCTTCCCTTCCTGTACTTCAAAACCCACTCTCTTGGTATAGCTCGCCATACCTAATCATAGTAATCAGTAACAGGCAATAGAGACATTAAGTCCTGGAAATAAATCAACCTTGCCATAGGAAAAAGGCTGCTAAATTAGGCTTCTATAAAACATGAGAGATTTTCTATTGGCTTCAGTGTGGAGCTGTATTTAAGCTTAAATCTATATTACGCTGACAGCAACAACTAAGGAAAAGCCATTTTAAAACATGACCTTATTCTGCTGTAAAATTATGTCAATGGAACTTTATGTTGGTATCACAGAAACATGATGAATCAATCAGGTAATTTTACACTGGAATCCACAGATCTACAGATTGCCCCATGTAGTTTCCTGTGGAACACAGGTTATTCAACTTTTATCTTCTTATTCCTTCAATGGCATCAACAACATTTAATTAAATTGTATCTTTTTAAAAAAAGGCTAGATTTTATTTGAAAACAGCAAGAGGGAAAAATCCACCACGTCCTTGAACACTTGTTATTTACCATGTCTGCCAAGTATAATTTCATTTATGATTTAAAAAGATCTGTTTTGGCTAGTTATTGCTATATATTCCTATACTAGCCTGACATAAGCACTCAAAATCTGTCATGACTCTACCTACACCCAGAAATCAAGAGTTGCCTCCAAGTTTCTTTTTTGGTACTTAATACAGATAAGTTTTTATGCTGCTTACTGCAAAGCACTTCTTCCTGTCCTCAAGCTCTTTGCTTTCAACATATTTTTTATTAACATTTAAATTCTTTGGTATTGCAAATGGACAGTGTGCTCACCAAGGGCAGGAAAAGAGATAAAATTATACTATTTGGATAAATACATTCATAAAAGGTTAGTACAACTTTACTTAACCACAGCATTGCACGAGGAATGTCCATCAGCTTGCGTGCTCTGAGCTTGATACCTTATCCAGAGCTAGTACTTCCCCCGTCCTGTGAGAATGATGATCTTTTCTCTTAAACAAAAAGCTTGAAGCTTGTTACATGTTTTAACATGCTTGGTGTCCTGAACAGTTCAAGCGTGCTCTGAACAAGTGTAATGTTCCTTCCACTGTTCACCCTCTTGCCAACCTCCACAGCTTTTGAATAAGTTTTCAAGAGGTTTACATCTCCTTTCAGGGGACAGAATTTGAATCTTACCAGAAAGGCTCTATACAAAGATCATGTACCTTCCATTACTTCTTGGAATGGAGCTGATGGATTAGATTTTAATAATTATAAATGTGTATAAGATGGTAACTTAGATTAGATTTTGTTTTAAGGTTTTAGAAATAATGAAGTCATATGCTTTATCCACATGGTTAAGTACTCTACTTCTGCTAGCTATAGGCCTGTTAATCTTCCCCTTACTAATCACATCTCCCATAGCTCCTATGTGTATGTTAGCCACTTATCTGCTAAAATGGTTTAGGAATATACATTTATAGTCACTTTTCATAGTATAAATGCATCTCAGATATTCTCAGCTGTGTGTGTGTGTGTGTGTGTGTGTGTGTGTGTGTGTGTGTGTGTGTGTGTGTGTGTGTGTGTGTGTGTGTACACACACACAATAACAGCAGTCCGACTGGTTCCTTCACTTCTGAGCTAATTCCTATCTTGACATAATTCTTTATAAACTCTAAAGAAATTTAAACCAGACCTGTTTGTGCTACCAGAACATAAGATGGGAGACTAGGGAATTGGCATTCCAGGGCTATTCAGCTACTGAGCTGGAAGATACTTTTGAAAAGGAACATTTCTTTTGTCCAACAGTTTATCTCCTATCAGGCCAAGTTTGTTTTCAGCCTTTGTGAAGGGCCCTGCAGTCATTATATCTAGTATGCTAAGTAACATGCAAGATTGCAACATTTAAAAAGTTCTGGGTTTGTTTTCACAAGAATACTTGTACCCCCCTCAAAGTTAGCTTACTGTGGAGAGAAAAAAAATATACCCCACCATTTATCCTCTTCCAAAAGCAACATAAAAAAGTGCAGGGCCTGAATGTCCACAGGGAAAATTTTTTTATATACACAGCCAGATTGGGAAGGAGTCAGAAGAACAAAAGGCTGTTTTGTGTTTGATCTATGGGAACCTTCGGTGAAGGAGGCAGATACAATCCTGCTAACCGATCACAGTATCATGCTTTTCTAACAAACTTGTCAAACTTACAATTTTTGACAAAATCTTCTATTCATTTTAAAAAAATAGTAGCAAGTCAATGATGATTTAAAATGAAATGGTGCTTCCTATTTCAATTCCATGTGCCCTCTCATCTAAAATGCATATAACCCATTTCAGCAATCTGCTGAGCCTGTCTCTGTCTTCAGTAGCTACTGAACATCTTTTCTTCCATAGACTTTGCATAGTCACTTTGCAACTGAAAGCTCACGGGCAGGATATGCTGTGCAGGCAAGAACTTCCAAGAGGTTTGAGCCTGCCCTCTAGGTCTCAAACAGTAAGCCATAGTGGATAACTTGGCTAGTCTTTCTTCGCATGACTCGTTATTTTAATAACTTTGCCTTTATGCCTTTGTTACAACTCTTCATTCACCTATTTTCCAGACCAAAGTGTCCTAATGGTATTAATCACTCCTTGTATTCAGGTTGTTCAATATTTTATTCATTCCTCTCATCTTTTCTTATTCCTTCAGTAGTTCTATTATATTTGAGATGTGTAGGACAATACTGTTCATAAGACGCAAGCATGCCAAGGATTTATACAGTGGCTTGTTTTTCTGTTTCTTTTCCTGCTATTTAGACCACAGAGCTGATGTTTTCATGGTATTCTTTACAATAACTCCAAGGTCTCTCTACTGAGTCACACTGTCTATTTGAGAATCCATCATCATGCATATACTGTTTGAGTTGTTTTCCTTTCTGAAAATTATTTCTCATCCACTGATATTCAGCTTAAGCCATTATTTTATTGTCCAGTCACTAAGATAATCCTGCAACTCCACATACAGCTTTTAGCTACCTGGATAATTCAATAACAATAATCTTGGCATTTTACAATAAAATCTGTTTCATATAATTTGCGAATATATTGAAAATAAAGGTCTTAGAGTTGTCCACAGTAGTCTACCAGTAAAATTCTTTTTTGAGAGAGTCAACAAATTTTGATTTTGAAAACTGACCCTTAATTCCTGCTTTTTGTTTTCTGTCCATTAACCACCTATTAACTCACATAAAGACTTTCCTTTTTATCCAAAAGCAACATTGTTTCTTCAATAACCTTCAATGAAGTAGCTTCTGACAACCTGTTGAAAGCTTAAGTGGGTCATGTCAAGCAGATCCACATTAATGGTATCCCGAGTCTTTAAAGAGTTCTACAGATCTGTGAGAAGATTTCCCTCCACAGGAAGGTGTCACCATTTTCTCTCTACAGGCCTAGTTATTTCACATCTAACATCTATTTCCTAGCAGATTGTTTATTACATTCATTCAATTTTATCCAGCGTCCTAGAACATCTAAAATAAAGCCACATTTGCCTCTTTTCAGTACTAAATAAAACTGGAGAGAAGTGGGGAAAGGGTCTTAACATTTAACATGGCATGCCAGTCCTTCCTCAAACTACTAGATCTACACATGGTTAACAGAAATTGCTATTTACTACTGTCCTTTCTGCTCTTACAGACTATTTTCTCTTAGCATTTCACTGACACAGTGTAGTTTGGAGAAACAAGAGAAATTTAATGATGCACTTACCTTAGGAATGTATTCAATGTGAGACTATTAGCTCATTCCCTACTTGCTGATTTCCCTTAGCATATAGAACCACTGTAACGCATGACAGTAATTTTTATTTAATATTCCTGTAAGTGAAATCAATTATTTCAAGGAAGCATCATAAGTACTTTTGGTACCAAGAGGCAAAAATAGAGGTTTTGCCATCTTATTTCCTGCAGCACTTTGTAAAACAATTATATATATACATACACACAATATAAAAATAATATCAGCAATTGTTGAATGCTAAAATTCCAATTGTAAAATTGTAAAACATTTTAAAGCTCGATTTATTCTACCTTACCGCCAAATAAATGTTAAGCAAAGTTAGTCACTCTTCAGTAGAGCTTAGATATACAACAGTCATGTCATAAAACCTTCTGTCCCAATATCTATAGCTGAACGTAGCTGAAAGCAATGGAGAAATTAAGACTGTTTTCCTCAAGAGCATTACATAGCAGAGAAATAAAACAGGCTATTTACCATAGCACATCTACACTGCATTAAGAAAGGAGAGTCTTATTTCCTACAGTGAAGAGCAGGTATATTTTGCATTTCTGGCAAATATATATTCTAGGAACATTTACTTTCTCTCATTTTAAAAACCAAAAGTCTCATATCTATTTACAGAAAAGCATTTTCAAAAAAACTTAGAAATCCAAATGATTTTTATGATAAGCAGCTTGGAATCATGACAACAAAGTCTTAAGTTAGACAAATATTATCTATCCATTGAAGTCAGAGTACTGGAACTTTATTTGTGAGAGTCAGAAGCCTCAGGAAAGGACCGCTCATCTTGCACTTTAGAACTCCTCCTCAAAACACTGTTCCAATGAGCACAAGCTTCCTCGTCTTCACACTGATAAAATAGAAACTTCTCAACCTGCCAAAGGGACTTCCCAACAAATCCATATATTTCTTGTTCTTGGGTAGTCAGGCAGGAGAGCACCCTTTTCTTTTTGTGAGGGATCTTAGTAGTTGATATAACCTGTAAACATCAAGAGGTGTCTCTGGATATGTTTTCAAGTCTTGGTTTTCTCTAAAGCTCACTAATATTCTGCAAGATGAGCAGATACGATTGGCTTTCAGCAAATACACTGAAGCAGAGCAATGCAGGCAGGCTCCTTAGCACTGTTAGAGGCTGCCTAGAGGAACAACAAGAAGCCTTATGCAAAATGGGCACCAAATTCCAACTAGTCCTTTAGAAAAGGCTCAGCAGTCTCTACTGCCTCACTGATAATACTATTTTCACCCCTGCCTGTATATCTTTCCCTTGTGTCCAACTCCTTTCTCAGTAAGGAATGGTCCGAGACTTTCCAGTCTAGTTAACAACAACAGCAATAAGCTTCAGATATCCCAGATAAATTCACTGTCCTGTGATGACCATAAGTAAGTCCTAGCATAAACTACCTTGCAGTGTTTGCATTTTCCCTCCTCAGGTTTTCTCAGGGGGACCAGACCTTTATCATCCTTTTCACCTTTGCAAGACATTACGTTTCACAAAATTTCATCCCACTGCTGACCACTTAAGAGAAACTGATTATAAGGTTTTTTGAAAAACTGTTACCAAACAGTGCTCAGTCTGATCAGAACTCAGAAGAGAAAATATTAAAACCTCCAGCTTGTTTTAGCAGTAGTAGAAACAAATACAGTGGCTAGAGATAAATCATTAGTATTCCTCTTACCATTACTTTAAGAGAATGAAGGACACACTGAAACATAACACATGCTTGATATATGCCTGGATAACACACTTCAGCATATAGAAATAGTATAGGGTACTGCATGACTACTTTAGTGCTTACATAGATTTAGGTAGATGTGCCCCACAATAAAATATGCACTTTAAGCACGTTCTAGCAGCTACAGAACTGTTTTGAATAAATATATTCACACTCAAGAACAGTTAGACAAGTTTTCCAAGGTGGGTGTTACTTTCTGTATATACATATATAATGCCATAGGGTATAGGGCACTGTCCTAGTAGTGCCCTAATACACAAGGAGGCCAAGTAGTTTCTTGTCTATATTAAAAACCTCATGATCCTAAGGCTTGACATAAGTTTGTCAGTTGTGCAAAAGCTGCGACTGCATCTTAATCCAAGATAGTCCAAGAACGTACATGTTTCTTCTCCCTTTCATTAAAAAAAGAAATTGTAATAGTAACAGCTAGTTAAGAAAAAGCTTAAAATTATTACCACGTACCTAATTACAGATTAACTGTTATAGGGAAAAAAAACTTAATATAAATAAATCTCATCCTGCTGTCTTAGGTAAAAACCTCAAGTACCACCTCAGCTTTGAAAATGCAATATATGCATTGTGGAAAGACCAATAAAAATTTTAGTATAGAGCATATAACACAGATTGTTATTATTCCTCTTGAGCTATGTTTAAGTTTGTGTTTAAGACTAACCTGAAGATGACCATTGTAGAGAAAGATTGTTCACATTTAAACTACACAAAGGAGTGCGATGGCAGGGGTATTCATATTTACTCTTTCAATATCACACTTTTGCAAAGTATGCTCAAATAGTCTTAAGAATTACATTGCTGAAGTGCTTTTTTTTTCTCCACATTCTTCTCTAAAATATGCTACACAGCACATTAGTGAAACTTTTCTATCAACAAATTTTCAGGTAGAATCACACTACTTAATAATCTAAAATGATTTCTTAAAAACAATAAATAAGACTTGTACATCATAAATACATCTTTAACATTTTACTAAATAAGCAGACATATTAATATTAATCTATATTTGACTCAGACTAAGGTTTCGGTTTTAAACAAACTAGGTACCTGTATTAAACGAGAAAGCAAGATGAGTCAAGACCAGTATTTCTATTGCCATGTGGCAATATGTCTAGAGCCAGACATAAAAGTCATCATCTATCTCTCAGCAAGAAAGATGAATCACTTGTTACCTATAAAATATTAGTTATCCAAGACAGGGTAAAATACCTAACGGAACACAACATTTTCTTCAAGTAGATTCATTTTAAAGTTAACACACACACACACACACACACACGAATAAATTGACCCAAATCATTTAAATTCTTGATTCAGCCTGAGTCATGTTATGTTGTGCAATATTATGTTTCATCCCATCTGGCTTGATTTAACACTGCCTGCTACAGCACAGTGAAAGCAATTAAAAGTATATTCCACATAAATGTCACCTAAAAAAAAAAAACTATTACTTAATTTAGTTTGCAAAGTTAAACCAAAAGAGATAACAGGCAATATAGATGTACAAGAAGTGACCTTAGTTATAGCATACCTTCTCCATATCCCAAAGTGAGTTTCCTTTCTGTCTAAAAATAAATTGGCACTATACCAAAAAGACTTTGTTAAGCACTGAAAAACTCTGTTCCAGTAACTTGTAGAATAGGCTCTGAGGCACCTTCTGCTTATAGTGTCTGAAAGATACCTTCACAGTGCACAACATTACAAATGCACACTTGAAAAAAGCAGAATAACCAACTACTATCTCAAATTTCAAGTAAACTGATATAATGTAAATAATTGTTTATGCTCTTTATAATCCTCAATAAAACATCTACCTCATAATCAACAACTAGCAGCTAACATAGGTGGATAACAGATAGTAGGGATTGAGGTCAGATCTCTGTGCTTATTTCCTTAAAATATGACATTTCCAGACACTAAACAGGTGAATCAAGTGAGCTCCATGTAGAGGTAAGCAAAAAACATTAGGAAAAAAGTTCTGTTTGGATTCAGGATCAAAATATTACATGCATAAATGTCAAAAAAGCTTTCAAAATTGCTAGGAACATTTATGTGTATTTTGAGCCTTAGATGCCCCAGGAGGATTCCAGCTATATTTATAAGCAAAGCCCAGCAAGTATCCTTGCAAATGTGAAGCAGTGTGGATAAACTTCCCATGCACATTTTGTACTGAACACTAAGACTTCTGAAGAAACCCCACAAATCAAAATCATATTAGTCCCTATAGCTTTACTTATAGTGGGTGTAAAAATCATAAGAAAATAATTCAACCAAAAAAAACTCATTGCTTTCTGTGAAAGAACAGACTGCTAATCATTTTTCCCTTCTGCATTCTACTTCAAGTTCTTATGTCATCTGGCTTCAGGGTGGTCAAGTCCAGAATCCAGTTTTCCTCAATTTCTTGGTTATTTGGACATTTATATTTTTTCCACAGCTGATATATTCCCCATCTAGAACACACCCTCTGCTTGACCTCTTGCCCACCACAACTGCTTCCCAAGCTCTCTTCCTTTCAGAAAGCAGAGGATTCCATTTTCTCATCATCATATTTCAACAGCAATACTTATTTCTCAAAGAAAAAAAAAGAAAAGAAAAATCCCCACTATCAGTCTTCACCAACTCTGTAACAGCTGCTTCTGCAAAGCTGTTTCTCCCTCAATTGCAGGGGACTCGGTCCTAAGATGGAGGAGCAAGGGAAAAAAAAAAAAAGGGATTCATACAAGTAGTAACTATTTCCCTTCCTGAGGAGTCTTCTGAAAATTCCCCGCAAAGTACATCAATAATTAGGGTGTTAATGCACGACAACTAGAAGAAGATGCAGTGAGAAAGCTTACACTTCCTTGTCTAAGTAGCAAAGAAAAGACTAAAAAGAACAATATCTAGGCATACTTACCAAGTTGAAAATATCAGGTACTAGTTAAAAACATATTTTTGGGTCAAATTTGTAAAACCCATTAGATGATCGTGCCCAGTCATCTGCTGTCACAGGAAAGCATGTGCTAAAATTTTAGGAATGTCTAGGGAAATTTTCCGGGACTCTCCTGGGCCCATTACTACCATTGGAAGCCAGAATATTCTTCTTCAGCATCCATCATGTTGCCAAGTTGTTTGCTTCAGACAGGTAGTGGTCTCCACTGGAGTAATTACACATGCTTTTCTCTAGCATTCCTTGGGTTAGGGAATTTCATGCATGTATTTTATGTTTCATGCATTAAGTTTCATTTTTGTAGATCAAATATTTTTAGGAACATGATGATAGTGTAAAGATGCTGTCAGGGCTACAGTATTACCATATGGTAATTATCTTTTACTATTAGTCATTTATGGAAGACATACAGTATGAACTACGAGGTATGGTGATAATATTTGCCAAAATTCATCTTGTCATTTCTCACAACAGCAAACAACACAGGAGTATGTTTTTCTAAAAGCTTAATTCACACTATATTGTTAGTTACAATTGCTAAAAATTTATTCAAAGTACTTATGATTAATTTATTTACAACGCAATTACTTAAAAATCCCCACAAAATATAAAGGACTATTTACAGCTAAGTTATATTATCAGACTATAGAAGGAAATATTTAAATTTTAGATGTATCATGTATTTAAGCTTCTTGTCCACAATAACACTGATATCTAAGAATTAACTATCATCCTAGTATTCAACGTACGTGTACTTTAAATACATTAAACATGTCTGATTTCCAAACGAAAGACTTGAATTTTATGAAATTTCTCTGAAAACTATTTGACTGGTAAAAATAGTTTTGATAAATTTAGTAGCACAAATTATAAAATGAAGACAAAACACAGATAAGCAAATTCGAATAATTCCTAAAGGAATTGTAGCACCTTTCATTCCCATAACACTTCAGGAAATGCAAGGTTTTGATCAGTTGTTTATATACCCAGGAAAAAGTTCACAAATACGATAAAATGTGCATTGTGTGGTTCTCTATTACCGAGTCCAAAGGAAGATTCTTACACAATTGTTAGTATACTGACTATATTTAAACTCCAATAGGAGACAAAAAAGTTGTTTTAGAATTTAATGAAAACCTCATATCTCCAATGAACAGTTTTTCTGGAACAGTGCATTACCAAGTAAGTCAGAAGTCGACAGGCATCTTCAACAACAAATACTTCACAAGGCAGGGCAGGATGGGGAAGTTCAAAGTCATCTCATTCTCACTACCTATCAGTCCTGCTTGAAAAGTGAATGAACTAAAATCTAAATCCTATTTTTCTTCCTACAAACATGAAGTAAAAGATTTTTGGAAGTCCTCGATTTAACACGCAATGCTACGTTTCCTTCCGAAAAGCTTCTAACAAGGTTGCCTGGCACATCCTGGTCTTGCTTCTGTTTTCCGGTTTTAGTTCCTAATCAAGAAAAAAAAACAATTATGAGACAGTGATTTAGTAAATAAGGAGAACCTGGTATACCTGGATCTCCTTTTCAAACCAAGTCTGAGGATTTTTCTACATCTCTTGCATCTAATGAAAGTGAGAACGATCATCTTTTTCATATCAAAATCTAAGCACAGAAATCTCACGTGTTAATTTCTTGGCAGATCTACTGATGAGAATCTCAAACAACATGCGAGACGGTAGAAAAAAGGAACAGGAGTCTATGCACAAGTGCAGAAATCTGTAAACATTCTTTTAGCATATAATAAAAGTAAAACTCAAGCATGTCACTTATGCTTCTCTACTTCAATTTGCAAATAGGTATCTCAGTGATTTGGCCATATTTCATTCTTCTCCTGTGACATATACTTTTTGGTAAACAGCAAGTACTCTATACTGAAAACTGAACTTAGAATTGCTTTTCAGTTTCAGAATTTGGCACTTTATTTGGTAGTTTAATATGGGTATAGCAACAGATTTTGTTAAGCAAAGTTGAAAATCAAAGATAAAATTTATAGCCAATTTCCAACATCCCCAAAAGCACAAAGTCTTTAAACGTAAAACTTCATCTTAAGACTGAAGGATTTAACACGCTTGCAACATCCAGATCAGATTTAATCACAATTCAGTAACTTTTTTTAAAATGAATAAGCTATAGAAACCTATGACTTAATGTACTGACCACAACTACACATACCATTCAACTGGTAAAAATGCCGCAAGCATCAACCTTAATCATAGACCTCATCTACAAATAGTGTCATTTACTAATGTTGACATTTACCTGCTATTTTGGGCACCCTCAAAGTTCTATGGCTTAACAAGATGTCTTGTCGAAAACGTTTTGCAGAAACAGGATCTTGCAGGTTACTTAATTCAGAGTTTGATGTAGAACTGGAGAACAACAACAAACAAATCGCTTTTAATAGAGTGATTACGTTATTTTAGAGAAGCTCGGTGTTGTAATATGGAAATCTATTAGACAATATTATTGAGCATCTCTAGGTTATATCAGAAGGCAGAGTATCACCTCATTTCTTTCTGTACAGACATACGCAAGGACGATACTCCCCTTCTATATAATCTTTTGAACATTTACCAAAACAAATTAATATTGAAATTAAGAAGTAACGTTGTTGTTTAATGTTTTAGTAGGTACCAATATGCCCCAAATTTGACACGCTATGGAAAACCAGTTTTTTGTTCACCATAAAAAAAACACTAAGAAATTATCACACATTTAACATGCATACAAAACTCTCTAAACAGCTACAGATCCAACTATATTTTTCATAGTAACAATACTTCTGTGCTCTCCAACCACAATGGGTGAGGTTCACTTCAGAGCATGACAGTACTTTTCAGCTAAGCTGCGAGCGAGCTGTGACAGTTTCAGTTTCAATAAGACAGTACTTCCATGTTTTCTAGCCTTTCATATGATGGATTCAAGATGTACATGGAAAATTATCAACTTACCTATAATCTCACACTTGCATATTGGTCTCACACAGTGCCACTCCAAGACAGCCTTATAAAGGAGCAAATTCTATTCACATCTGAGTTTCCACACTTTCACTGTTTCCCTAATATTTTTTTGTTATTCATACTCTATAATTCTCAAACTAGTTCTCTTAATAATAATCTTATATTTAAATGAAAATATATAGCAGACAGTAAATACTAGTACCTGCTTTGTGCCAATGCTAAGATCTACTCATATATGCTTCCTGAAAGAGAACTTGCATCAGGAAGAATATAATGATATTTTAGTATAAATAGCTTTCATTTTAGGGCTGACAACTATTATCTGCAGTCCAACCAACAGGACTGTTTCCAACTATATTTAAGGGGTAGGGAAAAGAGATATTTTTATAGATAGTTAGTGCAGTTTTACAAGTTGAGTGATCTGTATTTCTAAGTTCATGATCTAACTAATATATTTTCCAAAATTTTCAAAGAAACATCACTATTAGAGAAAGAAGTTTAGAATATTAATAATTAAAACATGAAATTAGATTAGATACTCTATGAGCTTGGAGATTTTCTATCTCAAAATGCTAATGGATTACTTCAAGCTACTTCCATGTCTTGACTTATCTGTAGAATTTGATCAGTCTTGAAAGATTCTTTAGAACAAAATCTATAAGGTGATAGCTCCATTTATTGTTCAGTAACAAGTAACTCAATAACACATTTAAGAGATTGTATCAATTTTTGCTTTCAATTTAAAAAGAAATGATTGCTTTATCAATAGCCATTTAATAGCTTACCCTGAAATACAATAATAATCCCCCACCAAATGCCCTGCTTGAGCATCTCTTCACTTGCAGCTTCTCTGCCACTCCTAACAACAAGAATCTTTCAGGGCCTAAAAACAGAAGTGACCAAATGGGAATACTTTCTGGAGCAGACCACAAGAATGAAGTCATAACAACTGAGACTGGAAATGAGTTATCAGAAAAACAAAGGCACTACCCACATAAGAAGCATTGTCAAACATTTTCTCTGCTTTCCATTTTGGTAGTCTCTAGTGTTTTCCAGCAAAGGTATAACATTTTCAAACAAATTAGGTTTTTTTAATTGATGACGGAATTTCTCTTTTCAGAATTGTGTGTCATCTTTCTATTCTAAGTACACAGCATTTAGAGAAGATGTGAAATTACTTCGCATTTACTCTAAAACAAAAGCTTTTGAACAAAACACAGCACAAGAGTTTGCATTCCACTTGTATTCCCAATCCCCTAAAAAGCAAGAAAACAATTGTTAAACACCTTGGAAATCTCTCATGCTCATAGGTCGAGAAGACTTGTTTTAGAAGCCGTTCAGATTTAGGATATAATAGTAGAATTACAGTGAGAACTGAAATGAAAACATAAGAATACAGATGGATTTTCATAGAATTAGAACAGTTATTTTCACCTTACCTTAAAATCTTTCTTTTTCTCTCAGCAGCAGAAGTCATTGCCATGTACGAGGGCTTTTCGTGCGCCAAAGTAGAATTTTTATTTTTCAAGGTAGAGAGACCTAGTCTGAAATTATAGTAGTACGTTATTTAAAAACTACCTTGAACAGAAGTCAAATGGAACTGCTTTTCCCTATATCAGAAGAGCAATACTAGAAATAATTTTTAATATTTCTTACCTTTTTTTAATATATACACACACTTTTTTGTAAAGGTAAGCACTTTATACAATGAATATCAGGAATTCAAATGTAGATAGCTGTTTTCACAACAGCACTTCCCAATTATTTTCTCAAGATGATTAAGCTAGTACTTTTGCAGACAAGGATGCTAACATCTAGAGGAAAAGCAGCAACTTGGAGGCTCCAGAAACAGTTTTATACACATTATTATTTTTCTGCACATAACTAGTACAGGAAAAGCTTTGACTTACTCTGTTACCATTCAAGTTCCATTGACTTCTAACCTAACAGCACTAGAACTGAATATGAAGTTGATGAAAACTGAGGGTTTGATTTTCAAAAAATTAGGCTTACAAATGAAAGTGGATAATGGGCAGCAAAACTGCTTTTTTGAAATTAAATACTATAAAACGCTTGGAAAACAAAAACAGCAAAAAACAGGCTGCATTCCTTGGACGCCGTAAACATGGAAAAGCATACCTCTGCAGAAAGCTATTGCCACAGGGCTGCGACTCCTTTGCAGATGAGTTGTTAAAATCTTCATTTGTTCTACTAGGGTCTTGATAGAGAGTGACTGTAGAGTCCATCTCAGCTTCACCACACCCTGGGATAACGTTATATGTAGAGTCCATAAGACTGTCCTTTTTCAGTGGCTTATCTACATTACAGTCAAGGCTTGTAGTTGGGAAATCTTGTTTTACTACAGTCTGTGTGGAGCAGCTTTGTAGGGGTTTTCTGCAACATTCTGGTGTATACACAATAGGGCGAACCTCTTTGCTGATAGAATCCTCCAGATGACGGAAGCTCGAGTGCTTGAAAGCAGCAGGACTTGGTGCTGGGGAATCCATGAGCTTTCGCCTAGTTCTCTTCTGTGGTTTCACTGCATATTCTACTACAAGTTTTGTACGTGGTTTAGTTTCTTCTGGTGACGTACTCAAAGGTGTACCTGTGCACGGTTAGACACAGTTAGTACTTGAACCTCCACTGACTTCGGAGATATTGCTTTCTCCTCTCTTCTTCCCTCCCAAAATATTTCTTTTGTCACCAGCTATTAGCAAAAGTTACTACAAATATCACTGATTTCATCCGCCCGTTGCTTTGTACATATGATTTAAGTTATTTTTACTGCAGCACTGTTCAGATGTCAGCATTTTTCATGGTGCTGGAAGGATTGTAAAGATGCATAAGCTAATGTGGTTAATATCCAAAAGAAAACATTACAGGGAAGTACAGGCAGGATACAGAGCACAGTGACAAGAAATGGAAGAGTGAGAAAGGTAAAACTATATTTTATAGTAACTCTTAATTTAAGACAGTATTTTCACCTACAAGTGTCTTCTATTCATGGCCATCTTTTCTCCTACACACCCTGCAGCAGAACACAGAGGATTATAAAAGGAAGAAAGAAGTAACACAAAGACAACAACCCTCTGACATAGTGAATGAGAAAGGCACATTTGGAAAAAAGTAGAGAGAGGAGGTACCTAGATCTTGACCATTATTTTCTATTTATCAATCCATTAATTTACGGAATTCAAAAGGATAAAGTAAAGCACCAGCAGGTATTCATTCCCATTTACTCCCACTGATATTGTTTTTCTTGAAGCGTTCTTGTATTTTTATTTTGAAGAACACAGCAATAAGAGCAATTGCCCAAACAGAAAAGCAAGGCTTTTTATTTTCTTCAGAACTAACGAGGGACTATCATTCCAATATAAAACCAGCATTCACATAGCTGGGCCAGTGTTGACTCAGGTCAATAACTATTTTTTTTTTTTTTTTTAAAGGAAAATTACCCAACTCTTACTTTACAATTCAAGACTAAGCAAAAAGAGAATTGTTTCTAAGTTTAACTTGACTACAAAAGTCAAATATCAAATAAGAGGCTAATATCCTTAAAATTACAATGGATTACTCCCACTTTAGCTTGCAGTTGAAGCTGCATCATATATCCC
>JAUBOD010000893.1:1849025-1906961 GCA_032353885.1 Nothura maculosa | reverse complement strand
ACAGCATTAGAATCTAGGGAATAGCTTTGAGATTTCTACATGACACAATCAAGAATCAATTTTATTTGGTAACATCTTTTTGATCTCAACTGTGGTTTTAGAGTAAATCACATCAACTTCTGGCCAGAGTACATGATTACTCTGGCAGTTTTACTGTATAATTTACCTAAAAGGTTGATACTAAGATCCTTCCTCATATATACAATATTTCAGTTTAAATCCACCATCAAGTTGTCTTGAAAATAATCAGAAATTATGCTAAGTCATACCTATTCTAAATAAGACAAAATGACAAAGCCAATAAGGAAAATCAAGTATTTTTTTTTCCTAGAGATTATGCAAACTCCAGTTTTAAAGACAATAATATGATCACTTCACCTTTTTATTTCCTCTTGCTCCTTCACTGCTGCACTACAATTTTCAGGAATGGCTGCTTGTTTTTCTTCATATTCTCTCAATTTCTCTTTCAACATTATGATCTTGAACAAAAAAAGTAGCTGTTAGTTGCAGTATAAATTTGGCTTTTGCCAACATGTTTTTCAAGTATAATTTTGTGCTTACAATTAAAAAGTACATTTGCTTTTTCAAAGCTCTACAAGAAAATTAGGAGAGTACTGAACCCTTAAGTCAAATTACATGACTTTTTTCAAACTTAGAGCAAAAAAAATTAACATACCTCTTTCTTTTGATCATTGCAAATTTTAACATACTGGCTTATGTGGCTGTCCAGACTCACAACATTGCTTTTCAACTGTTGAACAGAAAGGAGTTTTAAGTTATAAAGCCTCCTTCACTTTTTTCTTGCGTAAGATTTACACTACATTAAGTACATATTAGTTGCCTATATACCATAAGAGATATAAAAGAGCAACTTGTATAGTCTATAATTTTCTTAGCTTTTGTATTACTCTACTGCAGATGTAATTTAAGAACAAGTCACACATACACACAAGGAAATTTTACATTTTAACTAGTTTTCTCTTTTAAAGCAAGCTTTGCACATCTCAAAAAGGCATTTTTAATTAAAAATATGCCAACAGAAGCTACAGTCAACCCGATGTTATGCAAAAGAAATAGCATGAAACTAGCCCAGCAGTGCTGCATTTGTCAGTATAAAGCAGTTGAGCTAACCCACTCTAAACAAGAACTACCTGCAACAAACCTAGCACAGCTGTTGACATTGGTAACATACTTCCCAAATTTCCCTCTGGCAACATAACGTTAAGCTTCTGAGGCTGAGTTATACGAGCTAAGGGATTATTAGCTCAAAATTTGAAGCATACAGCAAGAACCTCTCTTAACCTGCATAATCGCCTTTTAAGACAGTCGCACTAATGCTCTTCCTTTAATAAAATATTGCTAATATTACATGTGAAAAATAATTACAAGACATAGCTCATTATTAGTAGTATAACAGTATATATCAAAAAATATCAAAATACTCACAGAAGACTTAATATCCTTTGCTCGGTTTGCATACCTAAGAGTATTATAGGTATCATCGTAGAACAGCGAGGATGGACTAACTGCAGCGATCATTATTGTTCGGCAATTTCCTCCCAGTGAATCTTTCAGTAAACGGGTAAGCTTGCTGTTTCGATAAGGAATGTGCTGTTTCTTGCTCTGAAGAGAAGTATTGCATTTTTTTTTGTATTACATAAATGTAGTTTAAATAATGATTTGTTTAAATTATCTGTTTAGTATTTCAATAATAGCATAAAACACAATAGCCTTAGAATTTCTCATTTCAGTAATATTCCCCATGATTCAATATAAATCACCAACTCTCTCCTTTAAAAATTTTCTCAGAATAATTTTATATATTTATAGTACACATTAGTCAAGTTATTTTTCAAGGTCTGGATTTTAAATAATTTATTTCATTATGTGGAGAAGCAACAGAACAGACTAAGTTATTTTCCGTTTATAAAGAAATAGAATAATTGAGGTTGGAAGGAACTCTGGAGATGGGCTAATAGATTTCCTTCTCCCCCACTCAAATCAGGGTCTGTCAGTCAGATCAGGCTACCTAGAACCATGTCCAGGTTTTCAGCACTCTTTCCCTTAAGGTAATTGTCATACAAACTATTTGCCTGATTTCACTCTTTACATAGCTATAGAAATATTAGCTAATGTGAGTACAGGGGCAGAATTAAGTAGCTGAAGGCATGAAGAAAGCAGGATCACCACTTATACTGGATTCAAGTACAATCTCAAACTGAGGAGGCAGCAGTATTGCAAGGGAGGCCATTTCACAATACACGGTTGCCAAAAAAAAACACTCAATTCCCCTTCTGTCAATCCTCAAATTTAGGTGATCCGGCCAACAATAAACTCATCATGAAAGTTCCCATGAAACATCTCAATGAACTTACACATGTCTTCGTACGCAAAGCCAAGTCATATTCTTGGGAGCTATTTCCGATTAAAGGGAAAAAAGCTTTCTTGTTAATTCACTTAAGCAAATATTTCAAGGAAGGAAAATATCAGCTGGGGGCAAGGTGTGTGTGAGGGGGTAGTGGAAAGCAGTAGGAGAAGAGGGAACAGAGACAGGGTTGCAGGATTCTTTTTTGGCAAGATTTTTGTGGTATCCAGATGCTTCATCCTTTCCACACCTTCCTCCCCATGTCTTTAGCAATAATACATCCAGGTATTACTAAAGCTTTTTTTTTTTTCTTTTCCCCTTAAAATAACCAAAAACACACACACACACACACACACACACACACACACACACACACACACACACCCCAAAACCAGAAACAAATCAAAATCCAAAGATGCTCTACTGCATGCTTTCTTGGACTGTAAGACAATATTTGAACATCCACTTTAAATACTTTCGTGTTAATTCTGTTGAGCTCTTTAAGGACACCTTGATGACTGGATTCCTTTATTTTTGGTACTCAACACTGAAAAAGACATTAAACAGCTAACCTCCTTTACTTTTTTCCTTTGCATATTGCTTGTTCTCCAGTAGATCTCCAAATAAATACCTGCTACATCCCAGATCCCATCTAACAAAACATTAAGATGGAGACAATGACCAAGATATTTCTTTAACGACTTAGTTGATATTTGGAACAGAAGGTTCTACCTACCTTATAGGAAGTTAAGCTAATACCCAGCATGAACTATGTAAGCCATAAAAGACAAGAACTTGAGAAGTATGCTGGCATTCCCTGACTAACCAAGGAAAAAAATTCATGCCTCTCCTGATTAACAAAGCAAAAAAAAGTACATACTATAAGCCCTAAGAGAGATTCAATGATGGGACAAGTTTGGACATAATACCAGGATGACATGACAACACCAGAAAAACTAGAATATACATTACTGACAGATGAGAACATAATCAGTAGGATTCAAATACAAGGATAAGCAGCTTGCAGTAATTAGGTATTTAAAAAGACAAAAATGAATAACTGCAGGAGAAACAGAAAAGCAGCTATACTCTTTTCTTTTCTCTCTCACTATGGACCATGCAATGCATGAGGAAAATGAAGTTCATAGACTTTATATTGAGTGAGTAAAGAATAGAAAAGCCCTTTCCAAATTGCTTTCAGGACTCAGATCTAGCTTTTTTGCTTTTGATGTCCACAATGCTTTTTGGCTATCTCAATTGAAAGCAATCACCCATACACAAAAAGTTCCCTTCCAACAAATTAAAAAAAAGGATGCAGATGCTTGGAAAATTATAAATTCATATGGATCATATATAACACCTGATTAATATAACAGACATTTAATATTATCAGATAAAGAAGATTTGTACAAAAGGGCTAAGGGCAAAGAGTTCTATTTTCCTTACCAGCTTAGCAAGATACTGTATAAAAGAAACACAACAGCAAGCTTCAATCTGGAAATGAACTTCTGCTGCATTCATAGAGTTTTGGTCTAGACTATTCTGTACTATTCACCCAAGTAGCTCTAAAACACTCGCCACAGAAGTACTTACAGACAAGAACTACCCTAAGTAGCTAGGAAAACTTTGATTTAAACCAGTTAAAAAAGATGATGGCCCTGAGTCAGAAATCAGCAAAGACAAGATTTAAAAGGATCATCAAGCAATGTTTCAATTTTAAGTGCAAGTTACTTCTAGCACCTGTGCTACTGTAGCAAACATTAAGGTACTTGAGATGATTCAACAATGAAGAATTTAATTCACAACTTTCACAACGAAAGTCTACAGAGGCTTTGTATTTTTTTAAGAGAAAACCTGAACATTCCAAAACATTCTTTAATTTTTACTATTATTATGTTAATGTATCCATAAAGATATCCCTACATTCTAAAGATATAGCAAGAGATAAGTTCTAAGAAATACCACCACATTTGATATTTACTGTTTAGATAACATTTTTTTAAAATGATTACATGGTAAGGACTTCGTGGGAAAATACCACATACCTTTGGATCTGCCAAGGCATTAATGACATTTCCAAGAGCTAGCAAGGAGCGGTTAATATTTGTTCCTTCTCTGAAACGAGCCCCCTTGGCATTTGTAGCACTGGCACGTTCAGATCCTGCCAGATCAATAAGGGACATTTTGGCAATCCGAACGTTTTGACTTATGCTAGCTGTTTTATCTTGCTGCCTTAAATAAATCTGCAAGTATAAAGAGAGAAAAAATTAGAAATAACTACTAACCAATCTCTTGTCACCCTAAGTAAGAAGTTCACCTTGCCATAACAAACTCCATTCTGGAATCTAAGCATCAGATATGCATTTCAGTGCATATCTGATGACAGAAAAGATGGCCAAAGATGATGTACAAGAGCATTTTTCTGACACTTACCTCCTGGATCCATTTGCTTCCAGAAATATTTGGGATGTAGAGCCAAGTATATTATGCTACTACAGTTTTGAATGTAAAAGTTAATATTTTTAAAGTTATCCTTAATAGCATGCCATTATATATAAAATACAAGAATTTAAGAGTCACTGGAAAAGGCTGGACTTTTAACAGTTAATCATCTGCAACTCCTATTAGTGCAGCACCATACTTGTTTACTCCTGTGAAATCACATACTATGCCAGAGTCTCCTAGGAGGCAAAGACTCCTGTCACCATTTGTTTTTACTTGTTCTTTCTTTCCTGAAGTTTCAGGGTACAGGAGATCTAGGAGGAAGGAAGGAAAAAAAAAATAATAAAAACAACCTTTTCTGCTTCCTTCTGCAAGTGAAGGTATCCTTTAGCCAGCTTTCCGAGAAAGTGAAGAACACTTAATCATGAAGTCAATAAGAATTAGTTAGCTTTGCTTTTTCTGAGCATTTACTTTTTCATTACTATTTTTCATCCCTCCCTTCTTTCTGTTCAGCACCTTGCCACTTGCAAGGTTAACCGTTTATGACAGAATTAGGAAGAAGTTTTTGTACTAGTAAGTCTACAAGAAGAGTCTTCAAAGCTTAACACAAAAAAGGACAATATAGGGCCAGTTAATGAAAATAAGCATCTTATGACACAGCAAAATATATTTCCATATCAAATGAGCCAAGAACATCCTGTTAAATTATTTCTAGTGAAGTCCTTATGCTAAGTGCTAAAAACAACAAACAGAAGTCCACACATGTTCCCTGCACTTACTGTAGTACAGCAGATATCTCAAGCTAGCAGTACTCTGCCACAACGCAGTAACTGCCAGTGCTGTAATAAGGAAAGTCAGTATGACAGCCCAACTGCATCATATGATCCAAGCTTCTATAATAAGTTCATAAGATACAAGGAGTGCCCCAAAGGGAAATCTTTTCTATTTCTTTGTCCATCAGCAGAACACTTAACAGAACAGAGAGGCAATTCAGAATTTTACTTTCAGATGCAGTAATTGTCTGACCTACATAGAGTCTTCAAATATGAGACAGTCAAATAAGGCAAAATTTGCATCTATAAAATTACTCAAAATACCTGAACTGAAGCTGAGTAAGACTTTGCAGCTTCTTGAGTTCACCTTTAGATTAAGGGGAGATGGAAAGAGACATCTCCCCTCTCCGAAAATAGACAGTCAATCCCTCCCTCCCCCAAGGAAAGCAAAGAGCCAACACAGCTGTAAGGTATCTCCATTTATTTGCATCAGCAGAACCAAAGAGGCAGTAAGGGATAATCAGCTAAAACATGTTTCTTACAACATTAGAGATGCCAAGGATTAATGATGGCTTGTGAACCCACATAAACAATTACCTGTAATACTGTGCACTTCACAGTTACTTCTTACAGATGCCAAAAGCCTTGCCCCATTAGAAAAAAATACCTGCGACTCCACTACTCCAAACTGCGCAGTTAAACATTTGCATAGTTTAAACAATTTTGATTGTTAAAATATCAGCAGGCTGTGCTGATATTCTATATGCTGCTATGAATGATATTCTATAAACACCAGTGGGTATACTGGCAGTGTTTTCTAATAATAGCAAACAAATAGAAAAGTACCACGAACAGAGGCAAAAAATTATGAGCCAAAAAGCAAGAGACAAACCAAGCTGACCAGGGAGATAAGGGCATCAAAGGCATATACATTTAGCTCAGATTGCAAAGTAATTCACATGACTTATACATGCTGCTATTAAGTCATATCTCTTAAGTCAACTTGTCTCAATATTACTACAATAGCAGTAGTACTAAGCCACATACTAATACTTCATAAAATTCTTAACTCTCCAGGAATCTGCTGAACTTGGACTAGCCCAATAAATTGCAAATCAATTATTAAATTTATATATGGCACTAAATACATCTAACAGCAAGCAATTAATAACATACACTTTCTTGTAATTAAGGACTCTCTCTCCCCAAATAAGAGCAAAAACACTCCTGATTTCAAGGAGTATTCAAAGGCTTCACTGACTGTCTTTTGACAACACATCATATTATTAAGGATTTATATAGGACACAGTCAAGAAAAGCATTCTATTTTTTTGATAGGAGGACTCATGGCTTTTAGAAAAAATTTATGCATTTAACAGAAAAATGCATTTAAGATAAAACAATTAAATACTTTAATTAACAGACTATCTCAAAGACTAAATAAAAATCTAGTCAGGATTACCTCCTTGCAAGGACTAAAGGGATTAGAAATATTGCTGAGAATGCCAAAGAAAATTTCAGCTAACTACAATAATCTGCTGACATCATCTTCAACAGGCATTGGTCTGATGGTGTGAATTAGCTGTGTTTTAGGACAGAATACTGAATACAAAGCAGAACAGGCCAAAATCTAATCTTTATGCTGAAAAGGCTTCTCCTTCCTAAGGAAGTTCTATTACCAAAGCATTTGTCCCTGATGATTAAATTCAGTTAGTCTTGCCATTTAACCGCAGCTGTATGTGAAGGGCACTTAAGGGATGGACCTTTAAATCAGCACTTCTCTGCTGGGCACGACAGTGGCACAGAGAAACCAGGAGTCCCATAGAGATTAGTCCAGAAATCTCCAGATGAAGCTGTTTACATGGACATTTATCTCAAGCTCAGAGAGAAAAATCACTTAATTAGTTTTAGAACTGTGTATTTAACATTAATGGTGTTACTTAATTGGGCAAACTTGTATCTACAGAGCAGGAAGGAATCATCAAAAGTTTCATATATCACCATGTTGTGTAAGAAACTTTACTGCTTTTTCAAGGCAGACTCTTACTTTAACCGTATTTTGCAAACATTCAAAGGATTGTTATTTCTACATTCTAACATATTAGCCATTGAAAGAATCAAACCTATTTAAAACATGCATTCATATCAAAACAAAACCTGTTCCTTTCAGGTTATAATCTGAATGACATGTACAAAACCAAAACCTAATGGTTTTGTATACTTCCATGCATTGCAAATAAGCTGCTTCCTAAATACACATTATGTATAAACACAAGATATTTGCTATTCATATAATATTTCAATACAACAGAAGCCTCAGTTTTCTGTTTTCTCTTTCAATTGCTAGAAAGAAAGCAATCCTTTCACCTGTAAGCATTCAAATATGATAAATATAGTGGTGTTTGCTCTCTGTACACTGGGGATATTTAGAATAGTGTAAATATGACCTCACTGGTCCTTTCAAATTTAAAAATATGCTAATGATAAATTTACTGACACATTCAACCAAAACTCCCATAACATATTTTCTTGTCTATTTAGTGATTAAACAACTTCCTAGTAAGTAAATATATATACACGAAGATCAATTGGCAAATTAAATATATAAAACAAGGCTAAAGAAAAACTCTTCAGTATCCCTGTTCACATATTTGTCTTTTTAAAAATATTAGACAACATTGTCCATCCCATTTAATGGCTTGACACTTTCATGAACAAAATCAAGAGTGCCAAACCTGTCAGGCAACACAACCCAGAGGTTTCTGCTGCCAAGACAAGGATGAGTAGGAGAGTTCAGGAAGTAAACAAGGTTGATTTATTTTTCCTCCCTTTCTTGTGCTGGTCTCAGTGTATGCCACTGTACTATTCCTTTCATCTTATTTAAAGCTGTCAAACGACAATGAGGCTCTCAAACCAAAAAACTCTGCCAGTCTTGGCCTTAAATATCCAGCAAGGATGATCTGTAACAGCTGACACAGATCAGGACAAGAACATGGAGGAAATGAAATTAAAGTTTTAAATAGAAGTCTGCTGTGAGAAAGACAACATGAAATGATTTTGTTCCCCTATATATTTGGGTACATAGAAAATAGTACTGTGTATTATTCATTTTTTTCTTATTATCATTCTTAAACTCTCAAGTACGTAAATTACAGTCACATTCCCGTCATCTAGGTCAAAATATTAACTTTGGGTAGAGTTACTAAGCATTGCCTATGTCTGTGAATAGAGTTGATAACAATCCAACAGAAGTAACTGAGCTGCATTTTTTTTTTTTAATATTTTGCAATTCAGAACAGCAACTTATAAGTGACAAATAGTATGGTTTGCAGTATTGTACTAGCAAATGGATAATGAAGTTTTAGGCAACAATCCATTTTATCCTTTTTTTTTTTAATACCACAGGCTGTACTTAATGGGCATCAAAAGATATATCAATTGTAAATAGGAATAATCTCTGAAGAAGTCTCAAATTTCACAAGTGTTTTTTACAGCACATGTCAACACAGATCATACCCAAATACTAACAAATCACTTGAGCATGAAATTAAGCATTAATCTGAATAAGCACCAAGACAAAGTACCACTTGAGGTACTCAGTTTATACCGAAATGTGCAATTACACCCTGTAAAACACTTTTGCTAGAAAATTGCTGTATGATCTTTAAAAGAGAAGGAACATACAAGAAGCCTTTTGGTTTATAGAAGTGCCTTCTAAGTAAGTTGAAATCAATAATTTCACAGAACAAGATATTTCATCTGAGGAATATTGGTTCATACTGGGAAAAAACATAAGCTCAGAAAGCTGGAAAAAATGTCATTGATTTCACTTTGTTCTTTTTGTTATTGTTTGTGACTGTAAATGTTCACGGTTATACCTGACAATCTCCTCTCATTCAAATAAAAAATCAAAGACCAAATCCAAAAAAACCACCACCCATCTTTGATAGCATCCAAGATTATACAAAACTCATTTAAATGTGTCCTACTGCTATGTCATTTTACCTGAAAGACAGCATGGGACCTGGAAGAGGAGGCATTTATATCAGTGGGATGTTGAGTTCGATTTTTATTCCCATAATCCAGCATTTGAAGGATTTCCTCTGCAGATTTAGGCTTTATAGTTGAAGGAAGAAATAAGAAAAAAACATTCATCTTAAGTTTTCGTGAAATAGAGCAGATTTCAAACTGATTCCAAAATACATAAGGAAAAAAGTTTCTATGTTGAAGCTGAGGCACTTCAAACAAGCTTAGGGAAAAAATAATAAGATCTAAAGAGAAAACTCTCAAAAGTATAAACTTAAAAAGATTTTTAATAATAGCTTATCTTCCACAAGGGCTCTCCACAGTTCAAGGAAGCCTGAAGAACCTCCTTTTTTGTATGAAGCATTATTTGTATTAGATGCAATTAAAAGCACAATACCCTGTTCTTTCACCCCAAAAGACCCAGGCTTTGGAAAGCCTGGTGTTGAAAGACTGAACCAAACTGCTGATTGTAGAATCATTACGCCTTGCTCACAGAAGCTGAAAGCTATGTAGCATATAACGTGCACTAGGAGTTTGCAAGCAAGTCGGGATCTTGGAAGATCACCGTTTCTGGATTTGAAATCTGACTTAATTCCACCAATTTTGCAATAGAATTGCTATGCTAGCTTAGAAAAATCACTTTAAAGGAAGCTTTCTGCATGTAACTACCTAAAAAAGGTACAAATAGCTAACTGGGATCCAAGTAGGAGATATGCAAGGCTATTCAAAGCTCACTGGAAGCACAGGCTGAAGATTTCTTAAGTGCTACAACGTATTAATTTAAAGCTCCAAATTCTGCTTACATACCTGGTGCAATGTGAGCCCTTGAACTACTACCCCTTTCTGAGCATCTTCACGAACAGCCAGAGGTCCTGAGTTTACCAGCAGATCACGAATCTGTTCGTTATAGACCTTCATAAAGGAAGACACGGCCATAACCAACTTATCTTACTGCACTTTACAGGATAAACTTAACACAAATCATTATGCATTTTAGACTTAAGGATAACAAACTAATTCTGTATAATTTTTGCCAAATGGGCTTCCTTCACTGATTTTGAGAAAGTAAGTATTTTCTTCACTGTGCATATACATTTTAGGCATTGAAACTAGAAGCATTATTTCTATTAAACAGAAGTGATTAATTTCTAGAGCAAGCGTGAATATTAATTTTCTTTTACTAAACTTCATTATAGATACTACAGTAATTTTTTTTAAATCCAGATACACTTCTGCTTATATTCTTATCTATCATACTTTATTTATGGACTTGAAATACACTTAACACAGCTTAGGCCAAAACATACTTTTCTTCATCACTCTTTCCCACCACTGCCAAATAACAGCTACTCTTCCCATACAACTTAGTGGGAGATCAATGTTAACTATAATTTATTTTTACTACTTTTGCATGAGAGCAATACATTTGCATGCAAAACCAGAACGTTGATACAAAAAGATAAAGGAAAAATGCAGACAAAGAATGAAAGGAATATTTGTAGACAACTAACTTGGTAAAATAGTTCTACTGCTTTGCTTTTCAAATCCAAAATGCAGTTATACTAACATGAATACTTGAAAAATAAGTTTAATTTAAAAGGAAGCAGATACGTATTTCAGAGACTTTGGAATATTTACAAGTCCCCATGTTGCTAAGTCCCAAAATAGGATATTTTCTTGTATGCACTAACAGGTATTCAATAGGATATAACTGATAAACAAAACATGATTGCTTAATAAAAATTGTTAGAAATTATTTTGAAGCACCCAACTATGTCAGTAACAAGTAGCTATAAATGAACTTGCATAGCACAGTTCTATTCCATTTCTTTCAAGAATCCGTTTTGTAAAGTCCAAAACAGGTGACTGGAGGAAAGTGAGAAAAAAAAACTTGCTTGTGTTTATAATGTATTTTAATGAAAAACAAACAACAAGCACACACTAAATATGCAGAGTCTTACCTCTAAATAAGAAACAGCAATATTACAGATTTTATCTTCTTTTATTTGATCCATGCAGTTATAAAGTGCCATCATGGTTAAGTACATCACTCCAGGATCTTGAGGGGAGCCTAGCATTGTATGAGTTTTCCCAGCTCCTGTTGCACCATATGCAAGCACTGTGTTTCCATTAAAAAATGAGCACATATGTTATTATTCCAACAAGTCAATCAGGAATACAAGATTTAAATGCACATTCATGTACCTCTAGAATATTGCATAGCTGCTTCATAAGAGGATCCAGTTTCTTAATGCTTTTCCTTTTAATATCATAGTCAGAAAGCTATTTCAAAATCATATTTATGCTCAAATTTCCACTTTAAAAGTCATTCAACTTACACGAAAAGAAACAATTGTTCCTTTATTCTCATAACTCTAAGCCATCAGTTTTTTGCAGGCAAGTAACACATTTTCTCACAAGGTTCTACATGCAAATTTAACAAGCTCTTAAAGAGCAAAGATCCTAAGAGGTGAAGACATTCAGTGCAAAACTACTTTTAGTTGACTAATTACTTGAGCATTTGTATTAACTATACACTGTATTTTTGATAAAGTTAAACAGCGTATTTTAACCATGAACTCATTTTTAAAATAAAATAGAGCTAGTCAGTTTTCCTAAGGATATAATAAAAAAGAAGTTGACCTCCCCTTTAGATACATTAAAATATTCTATTTTTGTAACAATCTTTTAAAAGTAAGAGACAAACAGAAAAAAAAAAAGTAAAGTTACCTGTGCAGTTATATCCATTTAAGAAGCCATCCAGGACACTTTTTGTCGTATGTTCAAAAACTTCTAATTGTGATGAACTTTCAGCAAAAACTGCATCAAAAACGAACTTAAGGTCTTTCTGTTTCCGTTTATTGATATCCCTATGGACTAGCCTTTTCCCATGAAAGAAACTAACTTCTTCCTCTTTTGGATCAAAGACCAACAGATTCTGGTCCACAACATGAACCACTTTGGTAAAATTGCCATCTCTTTCCTTCTGGGACTCTGGACGGACACGGACCACCACCTTCACATGACTGCAGACATCCTCTTCTTTAGCAGCAGACATAACGGTACTCCTGGTCTCCCCCACTTTGCTTTAAAGAATTTCTCAACCATACAGCTGAACCTTTCCTGGGGAAGAAAAAAAGTAAATTAATAAAGGAGAAGGAACTTACACATAAAACATAACCTACCAATTAGGTCTCAAGATTTTCAGCTTCTTGAGCTTATGCTGGACCTGTCCAGAGTTCCTCCCTTAGCTCTATATATTGCAACAGTGTTAATATAATTTAACTGTATGTTAAACAGTTTCGGCCTAAGCTGTGTTAAGTGTATTTCAAGTCCATAAATAAAGTGTGATAGATAGATAAGAAGATAAGCAGAAGTGTATCTGGATTAAAAAAATTTACTGTAGTATCTACAATGAAGTTTAGTAAAAGAAAATTAATATTCACGCTTGCTCTAGAAATTAATCACTTCTGTTTATTAGAAAGAATGCTTCTAGTTTCAATGCCTAAAATGTATGTGCACAGTGAAGAAAATACTTATTTTCTCAAAATCAGTGAAGGAAGCCCATTTGGCGAAAATTATACAGAATTAGTTTGTTATCCTTAAGTTATATTAAATTATAACAGTGTTAATATAATTTATATTAACAGTGTTAATATAATTAGGTAAAGCAGGTCAGCTGGCCTAAAAAGCTGCCTTAATTCACTACAGAAGTCAGAATAAACTAAAGAAAGCTGAGCAGTAGTTCTTCAGAAAGATTATTTCTCTACCTGAATAAGCTATTTAAAATTTAAAGCTTTAAATGGCTTAAGGACTCTCTCCAGCTTCTAAAATGTCCATAAAAAAGCACCTATAAGATTTCCTTTAGAAAAAGTTTGCACATGACCTGCCAGGCCTTCTATTGACCTAGTCTAAGGCTTTCTTTCCCCTTTACCAAAAACGCAAGCATGCTGTAGAAAAACTATTACTATTTTTCCTAGCACATCCATTTAATCCTGCTGCACACACGTTTAAACAGAGAGCTAGCACAGGGCTGCTAAAGCCTGTATAATTTACGGAGGACCCCGCGCTCAGCCCAGCAAGAGAGGCCTAAAAAGGACTTTCCCTTAACGAGCCCTTCCTACTTACACCGGGGCGGGGGCTGCTCGGCTGGAAAAGGGCGCAAGGCCCTTCACGAAGGGGGCTCCGCGCAGCGCACCCGAGATCCCTGCAACCCCTAAGCCAACCTCCACGCGGTCCCGCCGCCCCGGGCTCCCGGGCGCCGCGGCCCTGCCCCGGGCACCGCTCACCTCCCGCCTCTCCTCCGCGCGCGGCTCAACAGCGAAAAAAATAACGGCCGCCACCAACGGCCGCCGCCGAATTCAAATGCCCATGGCCCGCCTCCCGATTGGCTGCCGCCGCCGTGACGTCAGCGGTGCGACGGCGCGACGGCAAGGGCGCGCGCGTGGTAGTGGGGCGGGGGGCAGTGACCGTTATTAACGGCTGTCTGCTCCGCGCGCGCTGCAGTGGGGCTGCCGTTACAAGCAGGACGCGGCCGTTAGCAGCCCTGGCAGCCGTTCCCACACCGGGCGGGGCTGTGGGCGCCGGGCTGAGGCTGCGGTGGCTCCTCCTTAGGCGCGCTAAGGTACGCGGTGCAGCGGGGAGGCAGAGTGGGAGCGTCGCCGCCTTCGCGATGGGGCCCGCGGGGCAAGAGCGGCGGGAGCCCCCGGTGGAGGCAGCTCCGCACCTGGTGTGGAGCAGTAACCGCTGTGAGGGATGAGTTAGAAGCCGTCAAGGTTAAACTTCCCTCCGGAGGCTCGTGGTATCCCGGTCCAGCGCGCGGGCGCTTAGAGCCTCCCTTCCTTCTCCTTCGTCCTTATCCCTACAGTAATCCCAGCTGAGGGGCTGTGGTTCCTAGCGGGGGCCGCCCATTCGCGGCTGGAACGCGGCGCGCGCCCTGAAACGGCGAGTGAAGGGCGCCCAACGCCCCGGGGGCGCCTCACGCGCCGCGGGCGGGTCTAACTTGGCCGAAACGGTGACTCGGCACTTTCCTGGCCCCGCGGGCCAAAGGGACAACCCTCTGGCCGGCCAAATCGGGGGAAAGCACTAAAAAATGTGGAAGAAGAATGAGGTTAGGCAGCCGCTGGTGCTTTAAATGCAGCGTGGCATATTTTCTAATAGCCATTATATAAGAATGGGCAACTTTACTGCATGGCATGAGTGAGTGGGGAGGGTAATATGCAAGATTTCAACTCCAGAAGGAAACATAGTAAACTTGTTAATGAAATATTACTGTTACTTGTGCTAAATTAACCTTTCTTTGGTAGGGCAAACTTTGTTTAGTGTGGTATTTTGCTAGTGGGTCACTGATTTATCTTTCTAATCATTCAAGCATTGTGTGTGGGGGTGGGCGGGGGGGTGGTTGGTTCTCAGGTATTTCAGATACTTCTCAAGTATTTGAAAGGAGTCCTTTAAAAAACCCCACACTGTAGTCAGTAGTTGTGAAATTCCCAGGGACCTGTCAGTTTCAGTTCCTGTCTCAGTTAGCAATAGCAGTCAGAGGTAGCAGCTCTATTTCTGAGGATTCCTGCTTCTAGTTTTGCTCAAAAGTATTTTTGAATTGCTAGACATATTGTTTGATAAAGATAGTGTATTTACTGTGCCTTTCTTAATTATAACACTATGTAATTATTGTGTTATTTTAAATCTGCTTGTGATGCTTTGTTTGCCAATTTCTGTTTTAATTTAAAATATGAGAAATTTGGCAACCCAAGTGCTACTATAGTGTGCAAGTATCTTATCCCTAGCAAAAGAAAGAGGAACCTCCTGGAAACAGATATATTGTTTTATTTGTGATTCATTTGATTGCTCTTGTTTTATACTATTAACTCTAGAACTTTATAATTCTGTTAAAGGACAAGTGGAGCAAAAGGAAGGTGCTTGTAAAAAATAAGATCATTGTGACTTTAATATGATTGATGTGTAGATGGCCTTGAAATTTATAAAAACAATCTAGAGAGCTTCTGTTAGCTATTTTCTGCTGATCTGATTTTTCTAGGGAACCTCCTTTTTTTTCTAATACATAAGCCTACTATTTAAAAGATGTTCTAAAATAATTCTGAATATTTACTTTTCTTTTAGATTGATCAAGTCCAATATGTTATCTTGGTGCCTGTGCAAAGCTTTGCACAAATGCTTGCCTCTACGCAATTTAGAACTGAGCTCAATAAATACAGTTATTTCCACCAGAAGGATCCATTCTTCAGTAAAACCATTTTCTGATTGTGAGTTAACAGAAGAAACCAAACAAAAACATGAAACTGAAGAGTTGCCTCAGGGTGCAGAAAACAATTCTGGAAGATTGCATATACCAGTGATGGTGGAGGAAGTTGTTAATTTCTTATCCCCACAGCCTGGCCAGGTGAGTTAAATGATAACAGCTGTGATTCAGCAGCAGTCCTGAATACACTGCCCAGAGTTGGGGAAATAAAAGAGCATTCTTAAAACATGTTTTGTACTTCTATATTGATTTGCCCTTCCTTTTTTTTTATTAATACATAAAGTCTAAACTTATTGTTTGTATATATGGATCATAAAGTAAACATTATTTGCTAAAACTGCAAGTAAGTGCTTACCTTATCACTTGCTTTTGTGCTAGTCATGTGGATTGCTTTTGTGCCTTTTAAGGGTTGTGTTAATTACTAGTAGAAGGGAGTTCTCATATGTAGTTAGGCAATTGATTTATGAGCCACTTTCTCCCTGTTTGTGTAAAGAATTCTAAGTGTGGATACTTATGTTCTTGCATGCATCTTACTATTGAAGATACTCAAATTAGGGGAATATGTACTGAACTTTGAGTTGAATTTTCTCTGGAGTTGGGAATGAACTTTTCCACATTAAATGAATGCATAAATTAAGACATTATATGTAAAGTATCTTTTCAGTTCTGTAAGTTTGTACTTTAATGAGGATTAAACATGCTGGTACTAGGGGGAAAAGAGACTAATTCTTTAAATGTGATGGTCGTTTTGAAAAAAAACTTGTAGAGGAAGGGCATCTTGCAAGAATAATTCCATTCCTGATTATTAACTGTAGACACTAATTTTTTATTGCCACTGAAGGGACTTTTTGAGAAATTTAAATAAGAACTTATGAATGTAAAATGGTTTATTAGCCAGACTGGATTTTAAGTTTTGATCATCGCTATTAATTATCTCAATTTTCAGGTCTCTGTGTGAACTTTTCAAAGCTAATAATGGGCCACTAGTCTCTGACATGGGGCAGTTGAGAACCTATTATTTTGGACAGAGATATTTCTAACCACTAAACTGTGGCTAATCTGTGTACTAAAGTTGGCTGAGATGTATTTGGATATCTTTATGTAGCTTGAAATGGTTTCAATGAATGCTTCCTCATTAATGACTTAGCTCAACATTTATTTTTCAAAGCTATTAGTCGCAGAATAACATCTATTTATTTCCCTATGATTTTCATGTTAAATGCTAAGTGATGAGACCGTTTGTGTTTTGAGGATGAAGTAAACCATATAGTCAATTTTAAAGCTTTTTCAAGTGTGCAGTTTTGAAAATAAGCCGTATGCAAAAGAGTATGACGTGTTTTTTAGGTAGCACAGGTAAGATGATGAAATATGCTCGTTGCCTACCTATAATGTGCCAATGTGGTTTTGTTTTCCTGATTTCTTTCCTTGTACCGCATAGAGGTTGCTGTAGTTGGCTTTGGTAAGATTTTGTTCTTCATTATGAAAAAGTTGATTTGGACCTTTATTTCCTGTAGTCTTGTAAGATAAGGAGTTGCCACTATAGAGAAAATCCAATTAGAAGGCCAACAGTATCCCTGCGATTTGTGTTAGTGAAAGGGATTTCCTTTTTACCTATAGGGATTCCTAATAAAGTAAATTATAGTATGAGTCACAGCTGATATCAAGATATTAGTACCCACTATTGGTTATTCTCGTTGGATATCTCTTTTGCAGAATCAGTTTGTCAGAGATTTAAGCAATAATCTTTCCACTTACCTTTGAGTCTCCTTTTATTGCTTTAGTGCTTATTTCTACAAAGTCTGTGGTGATGGTTTCTTGGAAGCACACTGTGGAAATTTTTTGTACCCATCTATTTCACTTCTCAGTGAAAGGTCTGCAGAAATCCACACACAAGAAATTTCTTCTTTTAACTTTGTGTTGACTGAGCTACATGTTTGTTTTCTCAGTTTACCATTATTTTTTATGCAACCTTGATAGCAATTTTTACACTTGTCTGGGCAGCTTAAACTTTCTTTGTTATGTGAGCTTTACAAGTAGTAAAGAACCAAGTGTACCTTTTCAGAATTAATGTCTTTGTCCTTCATAACCACACTTTCCTTATTTTCACCCTGCTTTTTCATAACTTTCCCTTGCCTCTTTCACTTGCCTTATTAATTAATGTCTTGGACATCATATGGCTACAGTAATGTGAAAAAAGATTTTACTAGCAGTCAGTTCTAATATGAATGCCAGAAGATGAAACTTTGGAGCTTTAATTATTCTTATCAGAATCTTATAACTTAGTTTCTTACAAGTTCCATGTCTGTAGGAAGTTATTTTAGTTAGTGCTCCAGCATAGACAACATATACAACATGCACACTGTCTAGAATAAAAACTGGTATACCATATTCGGATTTAAGGAGCAGAAATGTAATCTGGAAGCATGTGTGGATTTGAAGTAAGTGTGACAGTCTAGAATAGAAAAGAATGGAGATCCAGTAAGTTCTAGGTGTATTGCTTGGTTTATGATAAGGTCTTCAAACTTTCCTTTATGTCTCTGAATTGAATAGGTGGTCAAAGTTGTGGTAAGAATGAATGACAAGACTGATACTTTCTATCTGTTTTTAAGTGATTCATCAAGAAGTTGATGCCAAATGCTCTTTTTGCTAATCAACTGGAATAAAACCATACAGTTAATTTCTTCAAACAGATACTATGTCATATCTTCCTGAGTTAGTGGGGATTCTGAAAGCATCCTCTTTGGTCCTTTGTACAATTATTTGGATTTTTTTCCTCTCCAACTTTCATTGAGAGACTGTCCTCTTTCTTTTAGAAGTAATATGCAAGGAATTTTGAGGTTTTAGAGTCACGTACTTAAATACATCCAATTTTGCCATGAATTTTCCTTTGTTTTCTGGGTATGTATTCCAGTGTTCTCAGTAGCTACTGTTTTCATGCATCCGAATGTCAAATGAAAGATTCTCTTTTTGATCTGTGAGAGTATAAACATGAACCTTCCAAAATAACAGGAGGAAATACAGACTTTGCTCATGGAGGTTTCATGTTGGACATGGACCACTGAAGTGTTGCATGAGGTCTGCATTTAGTTTGAAGACAATAGTCTTTCACCCACTCATGTTCTGTTGCCACTCTTGAATGTTTTTAATCTGGAGTATAGTAATTTCCTGTTAATCCGTGCTCGTTAGGCACGTGCTATGGTGCCAGTGGAGATAAACTGCTAGTGTGCAAAAAGCTTGGTCTGTTGTTCTGATCTTATCTTCGTAGTTACTTTATATCCTTACACGTATGTCTTTTTCTCCTCTCTATATAGAGTGCAAGCTCTTAGCAGAAATAAGCTTCCTTTGTGCAGTAGGACTGTAGAAGTCCTGCAGAGTGAACTTCGGTTTTGTGAGAAGGATTTCCAATTACCATGGTATATAAATAGTTATGTGGCCATGTACTTATTATAACAATTTCAAACCATCTGCAAATAATTGACTGGAATTTACACTAAAGGTTCTCAAAGTCTGAATGGTCAGCAGAGTTTGCAAAATAGAGAAACTTGAAAAGGGACCTGGAAAAATGGACTCTTAAGTTCTGAAGTTGTATGCAATATTATGTAGTATGTAACAAGTGAAATCCCAGAATGTCAAGCTAAATGCTGAAACAGATGTTTTGGAAAGGCACAGTACCCTGTGGACAGAATAATTGCTTATATTATTTTAACATATTTAAGTTATAAAATGAGAGTGGGTTCAGTGGCATCAAGCCAGTGATTCAGATTATTTTTTATATTATAGTAATAGCTGCCTATTTTCATTTCCTATTAAATATATTTTTTTCTGCCTGCAAATTGTGAAATTAGTTTTCTGACACACCGGCACAATGATTTATACTGGGATCCATAAAAGTAAGAAAAATGTTGTAAAAGTTGGAAGGCGGGGGGGAAAAAAAAAGGCCTTGGTGTTTGCAGAAAGCAGTAAGTTAATATGGAGAAATTCTGAAGATATTCAGGAAATTACAGGACATAGTTACTGACAGGGGAGATATGTATGAGAGATGTTTCAGCAGATCCTATTTGATCCTTACTCTTTTGTCTGATTCCTTGGTAGTGTGTATTGTAAATTTCCAAAGGGACTAGGTAGGTTTCATGCTGCAGCTGTGCAAGGAGAGGGATAGTAAAAAGTTTGTAAATTGTATGTATGCAAATGTATCTGTTTTTTGCCTTGTGTAAGAGGAAATATGCTACATTGAATCTCATTGAAGAGGATTGTTTTAAATATTTAGCTACCATAATATATAAAAGGATTTTTTTAAGCTGTTGTTGAAGATAGGTTGTAAAAATGAAAGTGTCATGTTTTGACTAAGTTCCTCAAATATCTTGTTTTTATTAAGAGTAATATCTGTGTTTTGGAAAGTAGTATGGAATGGGGACTTTAAAAATCAGATCACTGTTTTCTTTTAACTTTAGATTTCCTTTAACTTCTAATTGGTTTTTAACCAATTGGTCCCTGCTGTGAAGAGTAGTGTAAGGAAATAACAGGAGGAGATGAATACCATCTTCCAAAGTGGTGGCAGCAAATGTCATATGTGTTCTACAGTTTCTAGGGCAGTCAATTACATCATGAGACAAGAAAGAAAGGAAGTTTCTCAGCTTTCTGTTTTCTGTCATGAGTCCTGAAAAAACATAGGGATAATATATTCCTTCATGATAGACTGATGAAAACATATGATTTATTTCAGATTAGATTGTGATTGTACCAGTGAATGAAAAATACTCATATATTCTACGTGGAAAATGGCAAGACATTAACAAGATATGGTCAAGAGTTGATCTCGGAGATAAATTTAAGGGACTTAAACCTTGGTCTTTAGAGAGAAAGTAACTCAAAAACTTGTGGGTAAAAAGGGGTATGTTGATGACTACAGCTGCATGGGGGAGAATCTTGGGGTAATAGTTCTTAGACATCCACCAGACCTCTTCCTCTTCCCATCTGAGCACAGCTCTCCAGAGGCAAATCTGAATGTTATCCTCAGCAACAATACATGACTGCTTTTCCCAACTTCATTCAGCATCTTCCTGTATTGCCAGAGAGGAAAGGAAACCTGCAGCTGCTTCCTCCAAAGAGGCCAGCAAGGGAACTTGTTCTGCCTACTGAGAGCAACTCTGCAGATGCACCAGATTTGATTTTATGGTAACACTGGCTCACTGTTATCCCTCTATCACATAACAAATGATAGTGCTTCAGGAGACTATTTAAGACTTTGTGTTATAATAAAGCAAGATTCAGTGCTTTTGGGTGACTCAGCTTGTGATGACGCTGTGTATGCTCTCCTTTTCTGTTGTGACAGCATTAGTCTTTGCACCTCTTGGGGAAAACTAATAAAATTCACCAGAAAGTAATCTCAGCCCTTTAAATTTTAACTTGATTGAGCCTGTGATTCCAGAAAGAGTAATAATTAATATATGTAGCTGTTCATTTCCTCCCCATCTAGTAATGTGTGCCTTACTTAATCAACCTTTTAGCTGAGTTTTCTTACTAAATATTTGAATTCTAGTTTGCAAACAGGAATACAGATTTCTACCCTGCAAAATATTACTTAGAATTTAAGATCATGGCTGGAATACAGGAAATAGCTGCATTTTTTTCTTATTCTATTGTTTCATTTATGGTAATCCTATTTTAGTTAGCTGTTTTTGAAGAGTTGCTCTGATAATTTAGGCCTTAGTTATTTAGAGGTTAAACTGTGAGTTAGCAGGTACATGCAAATCTGTGGTCTGTCTTTTAAAGGTTTCTTACCACCTCTTAATTCAAGTAGTGTCTGCTGGTGCTCAGTGTCTTGTAAGAAGGCTCTTTCATAATTTTAAACCTTGAAATCAACTAACCTTTCAGATGATAACTTTTTATAGTGAGTTTTTTCTTCTGCAATGTAATTACTGTATGCATGTGACAGAACCTATAGAAAGCATGTTCATAGGTTGGATATCTATAAACATGAAAAAATGAATTAGATTTGCTATTGTGCCTGTGTAAAATTTTCATTGTATCTTCAATATCTACTTTGTTATAACCTAAGAAAGAAGTTTGTTCTGAGACAGCTGACGAAATCATCTGTCTTGCTACGTCTAGTGATTAGCTGAAATCATTGAGATTTAAATTTTAATTTCCTATCAAAATGTTAATAATGGTCTGCTTGAGTCATAATGTCATAAATTTAATTACAGACAACATAACTCTTAGAAATGAGTAAAGACGGAATGAGCCTACTGAGGCACAGCCTAACAGAGCAGTGCAGGCACTGTTAGTATTTCTTTCCTTGCTCCCCTTCTCCCAGTTTTGAGAGGGAAGTGGGGAGAGGGCTCAGATATGTGCATGTGTTTCAACGAAGTTGGATCCCATTCTTTTTTCCACAAGTTTCTCTTTGTTAAATGATAGTTGGCTTTTGGCTGTCAGGTTTTGGGCTATGCAATGAATGTCACTTGGCAAGTCCAGAGGCAACAGGCTGTGACCCAGACCCTCTCCTGCCTGCCAAGTCCTGAAGTTTTGCTGCTTACTAGATTCCTGCCAGGCTTCTGCAAAGGAGCTGTAGGTGACTGAGAAGCCTGTAAGGTATTTTAAGAGAAATGGCAGATGGTTTTTGATGGAGTATTCCAGCATTTTCGGTAGATGCAAAATCTAAATGAAGACATTCAGTCTTGGAGAATAAGAAAGCAAAATAACAAAACAGGTAAATGGCCTTTGATACAAGAAGTGTTTTAAATATAGAAATAGCTTACCTTTGAATTGCTATTTCATATTTAGTTGTAGTCAGAAATTGCAACCTCCATGAGGGAAATAAATTTAAAATATTACATTTGCAACAACTTTTTTCCAGGTGTATAGGATGACGTAGAAATTGATGCAAAAGGCAAGTTAGTGTTATACTTGAATATTTGTCCATAATCTGAGAGACTGTCAGCAGTACAGCAATATAATTTAGTAGTAGCCTCTAATAATGTACCAATGAGATGAATTTAGAAAAATGGTTAATTACAGTATTATGGTGAATTACCAGGTAAGCTATTTGAAAATTATTTTCTATTCTACTTAAAGCAACATTCTTTGTGAGAGAAGTTTTCCTAAAAAATGCCATTTTTTTTAACCATATAAATTACCGGTGTAGATAATCTTTTTTTCTTTCATAATCTCTCAAAGATGCCATCATATAATATACTTCCACCAAAGAATGCAGTCCACTTAGTCCCGCTGTCAGTTTTTTTAACTTCTAGATTTTATATAGATGAAAAGTTTTGTACAATGTAGAAATAAAAGGGAAAGTTTCTCACAACTAAAACATTCTTTCTGTCTTTTTTTTTCTTATAGAATTGTATAGAATAATATGCTAGTTTTAGCAAGAGCATAAAGCAGGGTTTTTTTGTATTTATATTCTAGAAGTTAATGTCTTAAAGGCATAAGACTTGCTATCCTTGCTTTACAAGGATACTTTATTAATTACTGTCAAGTTTACTGCTTGTACCTGAGCAGAGTTCCACTTAGTGCTGTAGGAGCTGTACTGCTGTGTGACTGACTGTAGGACGTATCTCGTTATGTATTTTGTATCACTGTAATTGGGATCACTTTTTTGACAGTAAGTGCAAAATTCTCAAAGGTTGGTTTAGCTTGTGCATTTTAGTGTTTTATGGTTCTCCTGTAGGCAACCTTGAGTTGAATGAGTGCTTTGAATCTAGAAGGTAACTTCTACCAATTTATTCATAGATGGTGTTTATTCTCCAGAAGCTTCGTTTTGTATTCACTTGTCAATATCAAATAATTTTCTGTTTCAATGTTCTAGTATTTTGTTTCTGTTTGAAGCTGAGATGATATTAGAATATCTACCAAAATAGTAAGTTGGTTTTCATTCTAGGAATTCTTCATAGGAATTACGGAATATGAAGTACAGCTTTTTCCAGGATTGGATTTAGGACCTCCAGATTGTCTAGGTGTCTATATTTAGTGTGTATATATACACACTTATAAAAATACCTGAGTGCTTATATTCTGTATGCTTTAAAAAAAGATTAAGGATCAAATAGATACCTTTTCACATAAAAATATCTGGTTACCCTTATGAATCTGAAAATGTTTTGAAAGTTTTAAGTTTTTGTAAGATAGAGGAAAGACATTTTTAGTATGCTTAAGACTAAATAGTGCTTGCTACTAAGTTGCGAGAGTATAAAAAGATGTTGATTAAAAATGCTGGAGTATCTCAGGAGGTTCTTTGACCTCTCATTTTCTTAATTCTAGGACAATTTATTTGCTGAGAGAAAAGCTACGTATAAGTTTTCATAGTTTCTAACTGTAATTTAGGAGTATATCTGTTATATTAATTTATTTAGAGAAATACTAAAACCCTTCCGGCCTTTCTGTCAAAGTAGAGTTCTGTACTAACAAATCTGTTATGAACCCATGAATAACCAGCTCTTATAATAAGTCACATGGTACAGAGAGTTTTTTTTAATGATCCATTTGATTTAAAATAATTGTAAAGTGCTGCCTTTTGACAGTCATATAGAACAAATATGCTGCCTTAATTTTCATGTTCTTAACAGGAATCAAAGGCAAATAATTAAATACTTCAGCAAAAAAAAGAAAAAAAATTCTTGCTCTGCAGGGTTTGCCTGTGTATACATCGAGTAGGACATAAGTGGTAGATGGAATAAACAGGTTGGGGATAAGTTTTGAGGCTAAAATGATTTGTCTTTTAAGCATGAGCCAAAGCCAAATCTTGAACAAAGAAATTTAGAATTTACTTAGAATTGAGAAGTGTCATCACTAAAAAACATAGATATTTGCATAGAAATTAATTTGGGTAGGTAGCTAGACTTGAAAGTCAAGATTAGTCTTTAGACCTTGTTAAATGAAGCTGCACGTCTTTCAGCTTTACGTGAGCCATTTTCTTTCCAGAGATGTCTCTTTTTCTTCTTTTTCTCTTCTAGCAGTAGTAAATGCTCCTTCAGAGAGAAGGGCTTATAGCAACTTTGTTTTCTTATGGAAAATTCTTTTATTTTTGGTGACTGAGGGCCTAATGCCATGAATAGAAGTATATGACCACAAATTAATATTTATTTGGTAAGTATTGTTACTGTCTGATGGTTCTAAATTGATAACTTCTAAAGTACTCGAAGTTCAGGCAGATTCTATTCTGTCAAACCAGCCAGATTACTGCTGTCAAGTTAGAATGAGTTGAGACATATGTAGTTTGTTTGTTTATGGGGTTATTTCCGTCAAAAATTTTCTAGATGGATAATTGTTCAGCAGGATTGAATACACACATATCTCTGCAGGCTTGAATCTGTATGCAGTTACCAAGAAAAGGTGGATATCTGGCACAGTGACCTCTTATAAGTGGGAAAAAATGCATATTGAAAAGGCTTTGTTAGTAGAAAATAAAACATTAAAGTAGGAAAGTCTTGACCAGAACTTTCACTTTATTGCTTTTTTAGGATTACAGGACTTTTTTTTTTTTTTCAGAAGACTTTCTACTATAGATACTATATAACACAGGACCTAATATTTTCTAGCTTCCTTTTGCGTAGAACATTTGGATAATGTTGATTGAACCATTATAATGATTTGAGGAGCTATAAGAGATTATTCTTGCATGCTGTCATAGTATTGCTGGATTTCTATTTTTGAGGAATTTGAGATACTGTCATATAATCAAGTTCTTTTTCAGTTTCCTTTTTTGATGGGATGTATTAAATTTCAGTTTTTCAAATAAGTAGATTTATTCAGAGGATGTTTTGAGCGTAGCTCATTTCATTACTTACTGAGGCATTTTTATAGATTAGACCAGTTTGTTTTGATGCAATGATAATATTAATACTGCGTAGTGCATTAGACTTATATGGTGAAAAAGTTTCACAGCATTTTCTTTGGTTACATATGTAAAAACGGACTTTTTGAACTGAAGACTGTTTTGTAGACTGTTGGTCTAACTGCTTTTTGTTTTCCATGCCAAGTTGAAGTAGCTTTTGAAAGTCCGCAGTACCAGGGCTGGGAGAAAGGAGAAGGTAGTGAATATGAGAAGATCATGCCAACTTGCAAACAGAGTCCTTCATTCTTTTCCAGTCCTTCAACTTGGGTAGCCACGTCCTTGGTACAGAGCTCTGGGAGGCAGACATCCTCTAAGCTAGCCATGAGGGACCTGAGGTATATCTGTTCCCAGTAAACTTCACACTTTAACTCAGTAGAAGTTCATATTCAATGCTGGAATTTCTAGTTCTTCGAAATCCCTATGGGCTACGGGGAAAACATTCTTTAATTTAAAGTTCAATTCTATTTGACGGCAGGATTTGTGTTCACTTTAGCCCACATCTATCTTACATTCTTCCACCTTCTGTTTCAGCACTAAAATCTAACTTACTATGTCTTCTTGAATTTATCTATTCTTGCTTTTCATGAGCCTGAAGAAATCTCCAATTGCCTTGAATTTCCTACTCCTGTCTGGTTGCATGTGCTCGTTCTTTTTTACTGATACTTATTCTGACTTAGTGATTACTGTACAGTCCTGGCAAGGGCTGACAGGAAATATTAATTTACTTGTAGTTGGTTTTAGAGAGAGAGAGCAAAGTCATCCAATCAGTGACTAGAGGCCAGTGCAAAAATAGCCTGAGGAATGTGCACCTGAGAGCTGTCAGTGACCAGCCTGTTGTCTCGAGAAGCCACGCTCTTGTTAGCCCAGCTGGATGCAAATGCCGGGCTCTCCTGCAAGCTGCATGTCTTGATTCCAGGCACCTTCCTCGTCCATTCTACAGCAAACGGACTGATTGCTCCCTCTCAACTGACAGCATCTCAGTGGGAGCCGAGAACAGGAGGCGCCTCTCCATTCCTGGAATCTTGTGCTTAACATCTTAAGATGTAGCATTCAGCAAGAATACCTGGGGGGGCAAGTCTTAGCTTTAAATCTACTTGGCATCGAAAGGTTTTGAAGGTTCATAAGAATGCTGTAAGGTTTCTTGCCCAGAGTGGGCCTCCTGTTATTTTACTCTTTGTTATTCTCCAATTTAAGAATACTTGTACTACTTGATGCAATAATGAAATTCCTAGTTTTAATATCAAAGCAAACATTTTTTACTGAGCTGAGGAAAAGGGCTGAAGACTTTTTATCATTCTACTTTGCAGTCCGCAGCGTCAGCTGAAGACCTCCTGACAGAAAAATTTTAGTCCTCGGTTGTTAAATTGGTCAGGACTCTTAAGTGTCAGAAAATAGAATCTTTCAATGAAAAATGGTAGGTATCTTATTCACCATTAATGGCACCACTCAAGCACCTCGTAAAAAGGCAAGTTGAAAATATGGTATTTGGCTTTCAAACTGTACAAAGCTTTACTGGTGTTTTGATTTCTGAGTTAATTCTATTTTGGATAAATATTCAAACTCTTGAAATTCTCTCTCCTTTTAATACCTATTGAACATTGTGTCAGTATATACTTCTGGTCATCTAAATTTAATATGACTTTTGCTAAGAAGGTCAATGAAACTCCTTTCCTTTTGATCTTGCATCCTTGTGGTTGCCTAGATAGTTCTTCAGTAAGAAAAGTTTGACTGGATGACTCAGTGCACTGAGTCATAGGCAGCATGAAGCCTGTAGTGCTGTAGACTAACTAATTGGTAACAGTCTCAAATTTAATTAAAGCACAGTTGTCAGCTCTGTTACTGATTGACATCCCACTGAAGTATTTTGTTTTTGGCAACTTGCATTAATTGTTCTCTGCTGCTAAAATTTATATTTTTAAAGTTCTTAAGTTCTTATTTTTGTTGGACAGACCTGTTGCCATTATCCTTTTTATCCTTTTTATGATTTTTTTTATGCCATTCACATTTAGTTCCCCCTTTAAGTCACATACTCTGTAATATTTACTGGTAAAATTGCAGGCATTTAGAATCCTCTGAGGATTTAAATTTTATTTACGAACTGTTCTCTGAGCACTTGCCTTTTTTTCTCTTCCCCAAATATTTTAAATATGCAGAATTGCTTACAGGTCAAATTAATGGTTTTGTATCTGTTTTGTGTGTACTTGCAGATGACACTCTCAATATGGATGGCTTTTCCATATTCATCTTGTTTTTATAATGGCAGTAGTTTCCAGCATCACTAAAATTTTTCTTCTTCTTGTTCAGTTTCTTCATGAATGTTTATTACTTGGTCTCCTAAAGGAGTACCATGGCAAGTGCTGCATTTGGGGGATTTTTTTTCCAAACTTTCATCCAGGGAAAAATCCAGTCTTGAGAGAAAAATAGGTTTGTTTTTATGCTCTGCAGTATTAAAAAAAAAAAAAAAAAGCCAGCTCTATGCAGGGTTTCTACTTGCTGTGATACTTTTGTGAAACCTTGATTGGATCACAGGCTGCTTTGCTCCTGAGTTTCTTTTCAATTCATTGAGATAAATTTGTAGAAATTTCAGAAATCATCTATGCCATATCAGGATATATTAAGTGCAGGAGGTAGAATTGTGAGGAAGACTTATCCTCCTAGAGTCCTGAGAAGGAGATTGAAGTTGGTTTTTTTTTTTTTGGTTGGTTTTTTTTTTTTTTGGTTCTCTGTCTTAACCACTTTTTCCTCTCTCCCAACCTATGTAGATGTAAAGGTCTTTTAAGACCACCAGTAGTTAAGTAGTGGTTCAGATCCAAGTATTAATGATTGGGTATCCAGTCTGTCATAGTGTCTGACAGTAACTGATAAGGCTTATATGTTTAAAATATATATAATGTAATGATTATAAGAAGGGGAATTATGCTTAGAATGACCTTTAAGATTCTGGCAATGAGTACTTTAAGGAGAAGAAGAGGAACTGAGCATGTAATATCCACTGGTGTCTACTTTCTTCATACATTTGATTAATCTCCTTTAGAAATGTGTCCCATCTTAGCTCCCCCAGTGTGGGATCCGTAGTTTCAGTGTTTGCATGAGAAGCACTTTATTTGTTCTAACTTAATGCCCATTAATACCTTCGGGTTCCCCAAGCTCTTGTGTTTTGAGCTATAGTGAATCATACCATCTGCCACAGCTGTTTCAAAGCCACTTTAATAGTTCTCCACAGAAAATAAACTTGAACCTTTGGGCATTGGTTTGGACCAAAGACATCCAATTAAGGGACTCCTTTTCCTCCTTTTGCATCTTTCTGTCCTCATCCAAGCCCAGTTTCAATTGAAGCAGCAGCTTCAATTGAAGGTGCTGTGCATTTTCCTGAATGCCTAGTGGTGGTAAGGCCTGTTTTTTTTTTCTTCCTCGTGTGGTTCAATAAAGCAGATAAGTGAAATATTTTTACCTTGCCTCCTGTAGATGTTGACAATTTTGTGTGTTATTCTGTGGTTTTGGTTTCCTCTGGTAAGTAGATGACGTCTAGAAATTTTGCAGCACAACTCCTTTGGACCACTTGATTCTTCTACTCAGATAAGGGGGAAAAAATCCCACCATTAAATGGAGTTTGGAAACACCTTGAAGTGGTTTTTTAATCTCTTGGCTAGCAGTAGACAGAATAACTAGAGAATTAAGACTGAATTTGAGCAATGCAGGTCTCTCCTATTGACCTGAGTGTTGGGTGGGCGAGAGTAAATGGCAGAGCCTGACAGAGCTGGCATTTAGAAAATCCAACTGATAAAATTTAATACCTATTGAGGCATGAAACAGAAGACATTGATACCAGTTTTAGAGTGATTTCAGAGGCTTTAATAGTATAATTTAACAAACAATCTGTGAGTTACACATGGAAACACATTTTTAATCCAGTCATCTTAATGGTTTTGTAAAAAGTTTTCCAAACTAAATCTGGAATTTTTTTTTTTCAAGGAGCCAGATCATTTGCATTGTTTTGTCTATTCAAATAGTATCTTGAATTAGATGAATATAAAAGCAAAGGAGTGGAATGCAAGGCACAAATTACCCACATTGATCTAGCAATCATTGTAAGCACTTCACAAAAAATTTATGCCAGACATTTAACATGGTAAGACTAATGGCATGTGTGGCTCTTGTGGAAGATGTTTGTCTTGGAAAACTTGGAAACTTTTTAGCTGGTGGATTTGTTGGAATCATTGGATTTTGGTGCCTGTGGTTAAGCAAGAACAAGAGTTAATGATGAAAAAATAATGTTGCTGTTCAAGCACGCTTGGTAAATGTCTTCCAGTGGTAGGCTTTTTCCTGCTTAATTTTATTGATGATATTCAACACCTTGAAATGTGATGTAAATCTTTTCCAATTGCATGCAGTGCTTCCAAGTTCTTTCTAAGCTTCCTTGAATAAACTACTCATAAAACACTGCCATGTGTAGTGGATATGTACATTATTATGGTGAAAAGTCATTTTTACTTTTAAATTGACAGTTTTGACTGTGCTGTAGTGACAAAACCATCTCTCTCTTTTTTTTTTTTTTGCATTGCTTTTAAAGAAGCTAGTGCAACTGAGCCAGTAGTGGTTCAACTTTATTTTTTAATCAGTGAAAATACTTAAGTCTTTATTTGCCCTTAAATTTGTATACTTACATTTACTTATGTGTGTGACCTGCTCTAGCTTCCATTAATCTTGCCAGTAACCCTTGTCTTTGCTGTCTGTATGATCCTAAACTGGATGTTCTTTATGAAAGAACGGGCTCTTTCCTTTGGAATTGTCCCCTTATTTGTTCAGTGCACCTTAAACTGATTTTGCCTTGTCTTGTGAGAAATATCTTCTAGGGGTAATATCTTCTAGGGGTCAAGTTAAGGGAAATATAATACAAATGGGTAATGCATGAGTTGTAGGTTAATAATGGGTTTTTCTTTAACAAAAGTGTGAACTTTTTCCCTGTCTCTGTTTGGGAAATAAATAGCATGTATTTGGAGTTAAGACTGGAGTGTGTTAACTAGCACTGCTTCTGTTTGATGTGTTTTAAACAAATGCTGCGTTGGATATGCTTGAGACAACTGCTGCATACGTTAACGTGGGTTAATTTGTCTGTTTTTTGTTTTAGCCCATAAGAACCACCAGGTGAGCCAAACTAACCCTTGCTTTTGTTACACAATCCTGCAGGTTGTGCTTAGGTCATGAACAGAGAGCTGGCAGGCCTTGGGATGCTGCCTTCTCCTCTTGCCAGCTTTGGATGAGGACTTAGGATAGTGTCTACAATGTCACGTCAAAACACAATTAGTTTAATAGCTTCAACATAGAATATAATTTATCTTGTTCTTAATGTGCCGTTTCTTCTTTTTGTAGTAGATAAAAATCCAGAGTCAACTTGCATAATGTAGCAATTTGCCAATGTTTTCAGTGTGTTTTCAGCACTGCATGTTGCATTATCCAAGGAAGGTAATTAAGCATGCTGCCTGCCTTAGGAGCTGAAGGAACAGCTGTTCGGAATACAGACTACAGTCACATGCTTGTTTTCAGTGATGAATGTCAACACTTCAAACACTTCAGGCATGTTTTATTACTATAATTACGTGTTGCTGATTAAGACTTCTTATATTGCTATCGAACCAGCTGCAGAATTGAAACAAGAGGTTGCAAGTTCCTAGTATTAAATTTCGTGCCCTAAATAGCATAGTAGGTCCACTCTGTAATCAGTGAATTATGTGAAAAAAATTACAGTTATACAGGATTTTATTTTCATTGTTTTTGCTTACTTTAAGTGACAGGACTTTCTTTTCTCATGGTCAGTATTCTATTTTCATTATTATAGTAATGCAATAAGGAGTATTCAAGTAAATGATAATTTATATTATTCTCACTAGGAAGTTGAACTATATTTGTGGTAGGAAATTAATCAGGTTTTAATTGCCCACGAGTCTGAAATGTGCTCCTCTTGTAAAGCTGATCTCACATAAATATAAATCAGTAACTGCCTGTTCTTTAATTATGTATTACTGTATTGTACCAGCATACTAGATGAGAGTATGAGAATCTCAAGTTACGAGGTATTGGAGGTCATTAAATCTTCTCTTCTCTGCCAAGTTTAGTAACAATGCATTTCTAATTACTGAGAAATGTACTGTGTTTGTGTTGCTTGCTTTAGAGTCATTGTGCTCAGCTAGGATACCACAATCTTTCACTTTATAAATGACTCCATGGAAATTTTTGGCAACAAGGAAAACAATTGCCGTAAGCACTTAAAAGTAAAAAATATTTTTTTAAAAGTCATTCTAAATATAAATATCATAATTCTGATTTTTACATTAAAGTATTTCAAAATTATTACACTTTTTAGTATTAATGTTTTTAATACTTTAGTTATGTCATATGTGCATGGCTTAGCTCTGCTATGATATGAAAATGTGTGCTTTTTTCATGGAAGGGTATGTTAGGTGCCTTTGTCTACCAATTTACACTTAACCTTTTGCCTTCTTGAATGGATTACTTTTGCTAACAGGTACTATGAAACTTGTAGGTAGCATTCTAAGGCATAGAGAAGAACTGAAGCAAAGTTATTTGCAAAAATGTCTTTTTTTATAGATAGGACTAACTTTGTTGTAAACCAAAGGACTTGAACATACAAACACGTGCTGCAGTGAATGTTAGGATAAACTTTGGTTCCTTTTGTGGAAAAACTTATGGATCCTTTTTGTGCCATCTTGCAAATATGTAGGTTTTAAGTTTGAGTTATCTCCCTAAGTAGTGTCATGAATAGGGCTAGTGGTCTAGGTGACAGAATTATGCCTTTTGATGCAATATGAACTCTTGTATTCATCTATGTGATTTGTTTGGATAGTAAGTAGTCTTGAGAGGGACGGAGCAAGGACTTCTTTCAACACAAGATGACATTATTTTGAAAAATAGTTCAATAATATGACTTGCCACAAGTTGTAATGGGCCAGCCATTACAAGTCTCCCATTAGGAGACATAATTATGACATCCAGTACAAAGTTGCAGACAACAAGCAAAGTTTGGAGAAACCAGTAACCCTTTTTTCTTTTTCCTCTATCTTGTACATTCAAGGTGTTCCAGACTGTAGCACATTATTTTGTTCTAAAGATATCTACTTGACCACATTTCCATGCTTCTGAGTAGGTCTCTTCATCTGACATCTAGTTCCCCTTCCCAGTATGTGAAGCGGACACTATGAGCTCAGTGCCACTGTTAGCGGGAGCACTTCATGCTCTGCAGGCTGTTGCTTCAAAGAGCAGAAAATTCTACTTGTGGGGTTAACATGAATTGATGTGATGAATTATTATGTTGTGCAACTGCTCAAACACAAAGTTGTTAGCACCCTTCCCTACTTATTGACTAAATGTATTAGGAGCAAGACAGGATAAACTTAAACCCAAAGAACGTGCAGGTTCCAGGCCACGTACTTTTGTCCTACCAAAGTTTGGTCAAGTCACATTTCCAATGTGCCGTCAAGCACTCAAACAGGGCAAAATTTGCCTTTATACAGACTAGAGCATCTGCTTTGCAAGTCCTGACATGTGAATTCCCTTAAAAGGTATGCTAAAAATAAATGGTCAAGTATTAAATTCATTAGCAATCTGCTCGTCTGTGGGTCTGGTGGATCTTTGGGTCTGCTTCCTTGGTGGTTGTGCACGTTGAAGCCTGGCCATTTCATCTAAATGTGCAGTTTGTTCTTAAATTCTTTCGTCCAGAATGATCAGTAGTAGCATGGAGAAACTTTTAAAATAATTTCTAGTCTTAATGGTATTCTCACTCCCACATGTGGACTGCTGCTTCGGATGGGTCTTTTCTCTTGTGTTAGAATTATTGCTGTTAAACCTATTTGTTATGCTTGCCTATTAATTCAGTATTTAGTGCTAACAAAACTTTGAATTGTTTCAGGAGAGAGTTCTATACTTAATCTTACATTGCCTACCAGTACAAGCTGCAGGCAACTTTGAAGAAAGCGTACTTGCCTTCATGTACAGCTAAATGACCAAGCGGCAGAAGGCAAGGCCAAAATAGAATTTTACTGCATTATTTATACTGAATGGAGACTTAAGAAGCCCTAACTTTGGAAGAAAGATGGAATATTACTACTTTGATTCATAAATGGTTTTTAATTTTATCCAAGTAAAGCTTTTCTTTTTTGGCAGGATGTGCAGAGTGCTAATGACCCCCTTAGAAACTTCTGATCTATTTTACTTTGTACCCTAATTGCTAAAAACAATCAAAAAAGAGCATCTAAATTACAGACTTCCTGTGTGCTTTATCCCTTTCTAGTGTAGTAGTGAATTGCTCATATCCTGAGCAGGAAGCAAATAGTCTGTAGGCTTGACTTGTCAAATAAATACTGATCCTGGGACTGGAATAATGTCATTTGAGTTCACTGGTAACATAAAGGCTGATAATATGTTGTGTTTAAGTGAACATGTCCCAACTCCCGTAATTCTTAGCATTCCTGTTTGAGATAAAGGATAAATAGCAGGCTTGGCTGAGCGGGAGCTCGATGTTGTTTTGAAGGTGTCTGTTGATTAAGAAATGTGATGCATAGCATGAATGTGCATGACAAATTTCTTTTATGTAAAGAGAAAAGAATAGGTGTAGGCTATGGAATATGCGATGCATTTGCAATTCAGCCGAGCCTCAGCATTCTGGAGAGCAGAGTAAATTCTGTTAATCCTGTGGCAAATTCCTCTATGGGGGCGTGTGTATGTTTTGAAAACAAAATAGCCATAAAGAAATTTTATAGCCTATGCTTGAACCGTGAATTATAAAATGAAAGGGTCAAGTTGGTAGAAGGACAATGTCATCTTCCCTGAATATACATTATGGTAAAGACTTCTACTTCATGATAACATTTTCCAGAATATTTAAGTCTGTGCTGTGTCTGCACTCTTCGGTTCTTACATCTAACATCTTTTTTTTTTTTGTGTGGATTTGCTCATGGGGGCATATGGAATATTTTGTTTATTTTTCCCCTTATGAAATAAAACTTCCGTGGTACACTTTATGGAAAACCTAATATTTCTATCTGGGACTAACCTTAACATGAGCTGCATTACAAATAACCTGTTAGTTTGAATACATACTTTTACAGTTAAAAACATTCACTCTCATGTGAAGTTTAAAATATTAAGTTTCCAATATTTGTTAGTAAGTTTTAATGAAGTCTAGTACTTTAGTAACTAGTAACTTTAGTACTTTAGTAAAGTTTTTAATAAGTTTGAATACTAAGAATACTAATATTAAGAAGAATGGTCAGAGAGGGAGAAGGCAGGCAACTGCTGAGCTGCTACTTAGCAAAATGTTAATGACTTTTGTTAAAGATATTAAAATAAAGGTGATATCCTGCTCATTGAAAAATAGTGTGTTCTTAAAATATACACATATTTTTAAAAATGTTCTGCCTATAATCGTAGTCAGTAGAAAATATTACATGAAATGATATCAGTAGGAGAGATTAGTTCAACGAAGCTGAGAGTTATTCTGTTCAACAGCTTCGTTCATAATGTAGTTGAGTTGGTAGCCCATCTGTAATTGATAAACTCATCCTTTTATTTCAGCCGAATGGGATTAGGAAAAATAAATATTCTATTTTTAGTAAGACTTTTTTCCAAGAGAACACCATCTAATAATTAAGTTTGTTAAATGAAATTACAGTAGCACCCTAAAACCCAATTGGTAAGTATTAATACATTTAATGGAAAGACCATTATTGATGATTATTTATGTGTCTTGCAAGGCAACAGTTATTATCTACTCATAGGAAAGCTGTCTGGGAGATGTATGCACACTGCGTTTTTAAACATATTGCTCTAAACAGAGCTGTAAATTGAGTCCAGGCGTGAACTTGGGCTGACAGGAAAAGGACTCCATATGTCTTTCAGACGAAAAGTGATCCTACTTCCATTAGGCTCTTTTAAAGAGATTGTTTGTTACCATAATAAGATGTTCCAAAGTCAACACTACCATTTTGGATTGTTCTGTGTAACTGAGCTGGTGTAAGTGACTTAGCCTGTGTACGACTGCAACGGTGATGCAACTAAGAGCTTTTCTGTTATTTGGATATGTGACGTTTTGAAATGGATGTTTTTCATTTTATCCTTATAAATCCTCTCAATAGGGTAACATTGTTGTCAGATATTTGAACTAAGGAAAACATTATTCTTTTGTTTACACCTCTTGACCATCAAAATTTGTTTAGACTTCTAAGTAATGAATAACATAAGATTTTATTTTAGACACTATTTTATGTAAAGAGATTTGAGATTCCTTCTGTGTTCTCTTCTGAAGTTAGACTTTTACAATACTTTTTAAAGTTATTTAAATTTAGCATACTGACTTTTACTTTCATTTTCTGGACTGAGTTGTTCAGAACATGTACTAGAAAAAGCAACATTACTTCTGAATTTAGTTTTAATTTTCCATTATACTTGATATGTGTATATAAAAATATATTGCATATATAAGCATTCTTATATGCATACACATATAGGTATTTCTGTATGTATATGCATACATGGTTTAATTAGTTGCAAAGTAAGGTTAACTTTAGTTTTTAGAGACAGTTTTAAAATTTGGACAAAATGAAATAGTGTAATTCTGAACTGACTTAAAAGGCTAATTTTATTACTGTATCTGATACAAAATGAAATATATAGTTTTGAACTATAAAAAAACTAGCATTTTTCTGTGTGTATGCATACACGTTGCACGTCTATATTGCATATATTATGCTTAAAAATGTAATGTTTATAGAAAGCTATTGATAATACTGTGATATCCCTGAAATTAATATGCATTGCATTGCTGCATGTTGTAAATGGAAAATTTATTTCAATTAGAATACATACCGTGTTTTGTGAAGTCTTTTTCTTTACCTGCTTGTTCAGCTGTCTTGATGGACATGCTCATGTGCCTTAATTTTAAGTTGCTGCTTAGATGAAGGAAAAAAGATGCAGCAAAAAAAGATGTGTAGTAATCTCATATGTGGTTTGGATCAAATAGACTTTAAGGAAAAAACCTTCTACGTCCTTTAGAAGTCATATTTTGTTATCTGATTACCTGGTAGAAAGATTTGAATTAATTGTTTGTAGCTTCATTCCAGTATGTATCATAGTTTTGATAGCACCAAGTTTTTTCCCCATCCTCTATATTATCAATCACATGCATTTTGAGATGAAAGCCATTTTTCTCATGCACTGAAGTTTTGGTTTTTATTGAACTTCAGAAAATGATTTTCAATAGGATGAGCCATAAGTAATGACTGATGAGAACAAATAAGTATATCTGACAAGAAAGACAATAACAAAACTAATTGTAATGTTAGGATCCTTAAACTATTACCTTATTATGTATCTTTGGAAGTGATGGTTCTTCCTGCATTACCCATTTGTGTGTGTGTGTTTGCATGCAAGCCTGCGTTAGCTCTGCCATATTCCTCTCTGGGCCAGTTGAGAGATTTTTTTTTCCATACTCAGGTTTCCTTTCATTTTCCAGGGATAGCAATATGAATTTTTCAGTTGCACTTCTGTATGGACAGAACATGGGGCCAATGTGAGCTGTTCTTGTCTTTGAGAGACCCTTCCTCTAAGTGAAGTTTGCCTGCCGGGCCTGACAGAAGCTGTTCAGAATCTTGCGTGCTCAGTCCTGCTCATTGGATGCAATAGGATTTACTGGGTTTCCCTGCGTTCACACCATTCTCTTTTCTAGAATGCCCAAGTTCAGTAGCTTTTTTTGATTTAACGGAATCCCTACTTCGAAGATATATATTTTTCTTCATTTTACTATCATTTTTAGATTTATATTTTTGATATTTTTTCTCTGTGTATTGAAACCATAGGTTCAGAGGGGTTAATATTAACCAAGGCCAGCGCTCAGCAGAAATCTTCAATCTTTTAGTTAGTGGACTTGAGCTTTGGGGAAAGGAAGAAAAGATCACAGAACTGAGAACCTTCCTCCTTCTGCTGATGTAGTCTTGAAATATGTGCCCAAGCAGTAGTCTATATTTTATATGAAGAACTATTTTTTAACATAATCTATGATTAGCTGTGAAAGAATATAGTGGTATTGTAAGTAGTAGCATACTTTGCAGATTGAAAAAAGTCATTGCTAGAAGAAAAATAGATTTGTGTGTCTCCTGCCTCATACTTGGACACTAGCTGTTTGTTCTCCTTTTATGTATATGACAATTCTTGTACATGAACAATGTATTAAAATTCTATGTGATGGTAAAATCAGGATGTTTGAGCAAGAGGTCAAATTTATTTGTTTAATGCACTTTGAGTTGATATTTGAAGAATGAAGGTAAGTGGAGAACAAGTTGTGAGGAGACAATGAACAATTTCTGTTGCGAATAACAAGGAAATTTATACAAGTGTTAACAGTTTAGAGAGAATGACTCATAGCAGTAGAATGAAGAGGACAAAAACGTCATGTAATTTGTTAGTGAACTTATCACTATTTTCTTAGTGATATAACTTTTTCTGATAAAACTTTTCTATTCCTATGTAGCGTGTCCTATACACCTGCCAGTGATGCCTAGCAATGTAATAATAAGTATTCGTTAGTGTTAATAAGCACTGCAGTTCAAAACAGAAGGGTGGTAGTAGTAGGAGTGATACTTCCTGTTTACAAGAGGATGCTTGTGTTCATTGCAAATGTACAAGCTGTTGTATTGTGACAGTTGCTGGCTTGTCCTTACATCAAGAAAGATTAGAGAAGTTAGAAGAAAAAATATCAGCCCATCCTGATTGGTTTTAAACACACAAGTAAACAGTGGCCTCAGTACCACGCAACTATGTCCTTGTGCTTATCAAAATACCATTTCTCCTTGTGTATTTGTTGTTGTTAGGGTTTCCAGTATAACAGTATGCCAAAGTATATTACTCTTACTTTGATGTTTGATATCTCAATTGCATGAATGTCTTTCTTCATTTCATTTTTCTTTCTTCAGGCCATGGATCTCAACTGTTTGTGTAATTCTGACGAACGCGGTAGGTGGGCAGGATGGGTTTGCCACTGGATAATTGTTCTTTTTCTCTGCTAAGTTGGTTTCAAATAAATCAGTATTTTGGTATTTTCTGCAACATCTGCTTTAAACCTGTAAAAAGCAGAAAGAGTGACATTTGCTGTCAAAATGAGTGTTCTGCAAGCTAATGGCCTGGCATTATTCCCTTTGTTAGCATTACCAGTTATTATTTACTACTTCAAAGTACCCACATAGAGGTACTATAGTAAAAGAAAGCTTATGCAAGCTGGTCATGCCTATTTATAACAATACAGCGTCTGAGCAACATTTATTTTTATATACCTAAATCAAGGCTCGCAGTAAGTCCCTGTGAGTGCTTTCATGGACAAGAACTGTACAGGATCTTTGCCTTTGATTTCCGCAAACGAGAACTGAGAATTGCTTTCCCAAAGCTCTAGTGAGGGGCACAGTATCACTTTCAAAGGTGCAGCAAAAATTGAAGAGAACCTGTGGTGACTTCATAATTTAGGGGGGAAAAATAGATTTTCCCCTTTAGGATTATATGATAAGCAGTATTTTGTCTTAACTACATTTGAATCATTAGTATATGACTGCTTGCTGAGGCAAATATACAAGTAGAGTTAGTCCTGTGTTTATAGAGATCATATTTCGTGCTTGTTGCATTAGGATGACTTTCCAAGATTGGTTTACCATTCTCTTTGACTGATGTTAGAGCTGTCTTAATTATCACCTTTGTTCTTTGCATTAGTTGTATGAGCCTCATAAGGAGAAATTGCCATTAATGAATTTTTAGTTTCACTGAGTGCTATTCTGTACTTTCAACCAGTCCTTACCAGTAGAGGAAAAATATATTTGTGTTTGTATATGTTGTGTGGATGGTGGTTGTTAAGTGGCTAAAAACTGTTGGGCTTAAAGAAAAAAAAAATGAATTACATGCAGTACAAAATTGTTTGAGAAAGTTTTTTGTAATTTTGAGTTTGTTTCAATTATATACTCATTATTTTGATATATAATAAAAAAGAATTGCAAAAACTATTGAGTATACTGGAATAAATTTTGCGTGGACAGTAGTGGTAAGGTGACTTACAGTTGACTTGGGCAGTAAGATCAAGTTTAATAGGCCTTCATTAGAAGGTATGTTTTCAGTGAACTCATAGAAAAATAAAATGTACTTGTATCTATGGAACTCCCTTGGAGCTCGCTGTAAAATGGGGGCTGTAGAGATTTGTTTGTTGCTATGTGTATGTCATGAAAGAGCCAAATGGTTTCCAAAATGTACAGTCATAAACAGATTATAAAATTCCCAAGGGGAAGCCTGATGGGGCTATCATAAGTTAACAGTGGAACTGTGAGTCACTGTAGGAAGAACTCATGTAATAATCTTTTCCGGTCTTTATAGGACCAGGAGGATAAAGCGTCATTTAATTTTATTTGATTAAAAACTACTAGGCAAGAGAGAAAGTGAAAGAAAAATGAAGCATCTTCTGTTTCAGTCATGAAAGATGAATGGAATAAATAAACTGGGTATTACAAATCGCTGTAGTATACTGATTACCTTTGTCAGCTTAGTGCTCCAAGATAGTTGTGGAAATTACCAAATAACTTGATTATTCAAGAGGTTTTTTAGACTTAAGACTTTACTTTTGAGTAGAAGAGCAAGATTCTAAGATTTGCTTAGGATTTTACTTGCAAATTTAGGCATATATGTGGGCACTGTTCAAAGACTATCTATGGAAAGAAGGGCTTTGTTTACCTTAAGAAGTTGTACCAAAATGTACTTACCTTAGTTTGGTGTCCTAACAAACCTCGAGAATACTAAAATGCTTTTGCCTATACCATTATGTATTGCTATGAACTGAAGATCGTGTTAGAGTTGTCTCCTGTTGCTTTATGGTTTTTGCAGAAAGGGCAATATAACTTTGTAAGCAAGCATATTTGCTGTGAATAGTTCCATGAATGATCAACTAGAGCTTTGAGGCGACATTGCAATACTGACAGCTTGTCTCTATGAAATGGTGTCTAGCTGTGATATCAAACAACAGTGTTTGCTTTTAGTGGTTTCACTTTAAAAAAAAATGGCCGATGTTTGTTTTGATTAAAGATATTTCTTTCCATGAGTTATTCTCATTTTTAGATTGTTTCAAGTTGCTGCAAAATAGCACAGCTTAGAGGTTGATGTGACCAGCTTTTTCGAGTGGTTTAATCCTTTGCAAAGGATCCTGTTGCGGAGGAGTCAAGGCTTCCTCTAAATTCAGAACATGAAGAAGAGGGGGGGGGAAAAGATAATGCTGTGGAAATGGTTGTTCCTTCCGGGAACTGAAAGGATAGGTGAGGTAGGTTAAATAAGGGGCTTTCAATCCCGAGAAAATTATTACTCTGATTTGATTAGTGGTTTGCAAAATATGAAAATATTTCCCAAACTATGATTATATTTAATGGTCTTTCCTCTTCCAGCAATCAAGAGAGAATGATTAAATGAACTTTAAATCAGTGATCTGTTTATTTCTGCTCCCCTGAAAGGTGATGATGTCATTTGTGTTCCACAGTGTTTCCTTGATATGACGTTTGGAGCTGGCGGTCACACTACAGCTCTGCTGCAAGAAACTAGTGACATCACAATATATGCACTAGACAGGGACCCCACGGCATATAAAATAGCTCAGCAGCTCTCTGAATCCTACCCGTAAGTAGTTTTCTGCTGTCTTAAATGTGTGAGATGAGTTTAATACTGTCATATGTATCTAATTCAACCTATTTTTATAGTTTGTACTTATTTCGAGAGTCTTTAATCTCTTCTTGTAAGCAGTAAGAAGAAATACTTTTCAGCTTATTTTAATAATTGCATGCAAATTTCTCTGAATTTGTTGGAGTTAAATACATGTTTTGTACTCCACTAATTTTGTGTATGTTTCAGTTTAATATTTCAAGTTTATATCTTAAAAGAATTCATGTACTTTCTGATTTGAGATTATTCTCTCAATGGAGTTGCAGGAAAGCATAAATGTCATAATTTTGCTAACAAATATTTCATGGTAGATGGAATGATACACTTCAGTAATGAAGTAATTTAAAAATGACTCATTCTGAAAACTTTCATTTAAAAAGCAAACACAATTTATTGTAATTCAGTGTTGTTTGCTAAGTCTTCCTGTGCTCCTGGCTTCAGAAGCTACTTATCAATTAAACAGCCTCTCTTTTTGTGTTAAGGCTATTTAACATGTCTGCCAGCATCCTCATTGTGTCAAGTACCTAGTTCATTAAATGAAAAGCTGCTAAAATGCAGATTTTGGTTAGTTATACAGGCATTTAGTAATAAAGTTATACAATGTTAATTATACAAAGGCTCATGTATTTTATTCAAGAAGCAGTCTAATCAGCATGTATATACATCTATGCATAAGTGTAGAAGATTTAGATTTGAGTAAATGCTTTTCAAAAGCGGCTTGTTTGCCAAGAAAGCGGTTTGTTTGCCCAAAATGTATAGCTACAAAGTCAAATACCGTGGAGAAGGTAATACTTAAGCAGTTAAGTGAAAGGTGGAGCAAGAATATATTTAGTATCATGCTTAATCTACCTATGCCAATGTTCTCTATACCTAAAACACATAATTTAAACAGATTACCATAAATGGAGAAGAAATGGTTTTAGAAGAGTGGTAGTCAAAGCAATGCAGAAGGTGTTCTTTGTCTTTTCTGAGAGTAAAGGCATTCCTGTGCCTCGTCAGAGACCTAGTGCGAAAAATTTGAGCATGTGAGAAGAGTGCCTAGCTCATTCTGTAGTCTTCCTGCCTTTAAATAAGATAATTTAAACACCTATCTTAAATTTTTACTTCATTGTGAATTCAAGCGAGATACAGTGTGGATAAAGAAATTCATAGAATTCTTCTCTCAAATACTACCTAGCCATTATAGGATAACTTTTTTTTGACGGAATACTGTGGAGGTTGTGTTAAGGTAAGTTTATTTTCTTTCCGGCTAAACCTTCAACTGCATTCCTACAGATTTTGCTGCCATAAAGTCTACATTTAGGCACCAAAAAAAAAAAAATACAGATAGTCTTGATGGATATAAATGGGTCTAAAAATTATGAAAAACATTTACCAAGCGTAATCCAATGACCAGCAATTCTCTAACTCAATATACTTAGCCACCAAGCAGCCTATGCAAACCTTGATGTGAAGGAGGTTTATTTTCAAGATAGATGAAGAGATTTTACAAGAATTACCAAAGTGCTTTGCTTCACTTTGGAGATGATAGCACAAGGAAGGGGGAAATGCTTTTATGCGACTTTAAGCTGTAAAATTGGAGTTTCATTGTGTATTTGTGGGATTTTGAATGCAATGGGAAAATTGCAAGTCATACATATATTCAATTTTCTGTTGCAGTTTTGTTTCTATTTAAAACCTTGTACCTTTTAAACAAAAATGTTGCAATATTTCAGCATCTTGACTATCTCGGATCTTAAGTCTTGCAGTGCCATTTGTAGTAGCCTATCCCACCATAAAATCTTTAGTTATGTTAATTGCTATTACTTGTTCTGGTTAAGCAACTCAGGCTTAGTCAAGCCATGTAATATCAGCTGTTACCCACTTGAGTGCTTTTTTCTTGTTTGCAACATCCTGTATCTTATGTCAATGAGCTGTGAGCTTATTAAAGCTTGAGTTGCAGAAATATGTCCAAAGATATGGTTGGAAGAGGTGAGTATGGTTAAATTAGGGGATCTTTTTCTGCCTTCAGAGTAATAAATGCAGTCTGAACTGTACATAGCCAAGACAGCTGGAGCCATAAGTCACTGAATGAGTACACTGAGGGGGAAAATGTATATGATGTTTATGGTTTAAATGCTTCTTAGCTTTGTGGTAGTGGTGCTGTTGGAAATAAAATACAAAAAGAGTAGAGTTCCCCCTGTGATTCTTGCATTCATTTAGCTTCTCTGTTTATTATTATTTTTAACTATGTAGTGCTGCTTTAATAAGGAGAAAATGGGTCAGGGCTGTTTTGATATTCTGTATGTGGGTGGGAATCCTTTGACGTGCTTTCTGGGGAAGCCTCTAACTTGGGAATTGCTGCTGAGGATCCTGAAGAACAAGCTAAAATTCTGTCAGTAGCAATATGTATTACAAGTAAACCCTTTCACACCCACGGAAAGAGAAAGGTTAGAAAGGTGGCTGAAATCTAGCAATTAACCAATATCATTGCAAGCTTCTCAATATGAGAAACCTACGCAAAGCCTACGCAGAAAAGACAGCATGTTCTTTAATTCTTTGCACTGAATAAGAAATCGTGCCCCAGAAGTAGAGAAGAATAGTATTAAATTCCTCACTTAATTGAACTGCAATATATCTTACTGCAATTCTGAAGTAATTTTGAGGTTTGTGGGTTTTTTTTATTCAGGGTGATAAGTTTGCAAAAAAAAAAAAACAAAAGCTAGCACCATCTGGGGAAAATTTGTACATATATTAGATCTTAGAGGAAAACAAACCTTTTTTTATGTTAAACTCATCCTAAGTGCTTGTGAATTGTAGCTGAATATGTAATATATTGATGCTTCCATTATATTACAGGTTATTATTTAACTCTCTCTGTGGGCTTGAAAGAAGGTACCCTCACAACCTGTCATCAAGGCATGTATATGTCATGATAATGATGCCTTGACCATATGTGAGGAAAAAATGAGGGAGGGTAAAAAAAAAGTTCTCTATAACCTTAAAACTTTCTAAAGGCTACTCCATGTGTTTCAGTGTCTCTCTCAAATAGTACCATGTTCCTAATCTAAAAAAAAAATAAATAAAACACATATGTACAGTTCTTGCTTTTATGTTGAATATGAGATTCTTATGTACTCAACCATGTTAACTAGCAGCACTAAATGTTACTGTTTTTTTTTAAATTTGCCTGTCATTCCTGTGGTAATATTCTGAATTGCAATTCAAGTCATATACAGTTAACAGTAATGCACTGCTGCTGAAGAATTGGGAAAGACACATTTTTTTCCTTAGGGATTAAGATCAAGCAGCTGAAAAAGTGACTAACATGCAGTTAAGACCAGACCAGTTTCTTAATAGTTTGTTAATATTTTGTTGGTTATTTTCTAGCTGAATCAAGAGATAATGGAAAGAAATGTTGATGCCTCTTCATCTAGACCATATTTTTAATTAATTTCTTAGCAGAATTTGTAATTTGACCTGAATACAAATGGTTTCTAATACATGTAACAATTTGTCTGAATTTGAATTTTAAAAATAACGTGGACATGTCTATATAAAGCACTACTTCAGATGCCTGCATATCCTCACCATTGTCCTGAGTTACCATTAAGTCATTAGACATGTTGAGAGACAAGGGAAGTTACAAAGTAAAAAAGGAAAAGCAGATAGTAGAAAACATGCACTTGTATAGTACTAAAAGGTATCCAACATGTTTACTTTGGAGAAAAAAATCTGCTTTTTTATCAAGAGCAACTAAAACATGGATTGTTTATAGGCTTTGTATCATACCGTGCACCACTGGCAGTTGAGAGGGAAGGCCATGTTGGTTAATCTTCAACCAAAATTATCCATCTATTTACTGTTGATAATTGCCCATAATGAAAAGTTGTTTCTTTAAGGATCTCCTAGAAATAGAAATAAATAATTTGTTTTCATAGTTAATACGTGAACTATAATTACTACTAATAATAGTTATCAGTAAAAAAGAATGGCTTAATGTAGCACATTACTATCTAGGTCTTAGTAATCTGTGAGCATCCAAAGTTGTATTGCTTTTCAACAAAAAAAGAATTACTGTAGTTTTTCATTTAAGAAATAAAGGTATGCATTACTATAGTCACAAGGCAATGCATTATTAGGGTAAAATTGGTGTTTTTGATGGATTTTTACTTATTTTGGAAAAGGGATGCATTAGTTTATCACAAAGGGAGAATTAATCATGATATGAACCAGTGAATGCCTACATTGATCTCTGTATGTGTTCATATAAACAAAATGTATTTGTTTGGTTGAGGCAGAACAGGATCTTTCACAGGAAATGGTCATTGAATTACAGATGTTTCCTGAGCACCCATAAAGCACATCACTGTGCAGGACCAGGTAGGCAGACTGGAAAACTTTTCCAGACATCGTGGAAAAACATCGTGGTAGAAGAGGAACTGTGAAGAAACATTACAAGAAACTCAATAGTGGTTTCTAGAGAGGAGATACCTTATAGAGTGGTCGTGGGTATGAAAGTGAGTTGTGATGATGTTCATATGGGAAAAACTGAATGGGATCCTAGACCATGTTGTATTTTCCCTGTTGTTTTTTTTTTTTTTTGTGTGTGCCAATATTTGCTGTGAGGTGAATTGTGAAATATTAGTGCCTGTGCTGGTATCAGTGGTAGGAACTGTGAACTATTGTGTTCATGGGAAGCCATAAGGCAGCTTTTACCCACCTTGCATAGTCAATCTGGGCAGGAAAGTGCATTTTTAATGGACTGAAACATTGACACATGTTTCTGGAAGGCTGGAGCAGACCACTTCATGTTTGATGGTAGGATGTGAAGGATAATTGCATGTGGTATCAGCATCTCCTACCTCTCCAGCACAGAATTATTTTTACCGCTGTGTCAAAACAGAATTTTAATGCTGAATGACATGGAGAAGTTTTGTCTGCTGGATTTACAACACAGAGCTATCAAAATCATTTCAGAGCTCTAATTTTTTATGCCCCAGTTGCAACCAAATACTGTCCTGACCTGACTGTTGTTTAACTCAATCTATGTAGTTCATGTGTTGAAGTGGGATGGCTACAGGCCATTTGTACCATTAATAGCTGGATTTAAACTTCACATTGTTTATTTAAATATATAGTTATTTAGAAAAGTAGTCCTTATTTGCTCTGTTTACATCTCAAAGGAGTAAGGTATCTTTTAAGAATACTGCTGTGCCCAAATACTGCCTCTATATGTATATACAATAACACTAGTTTCAACACATGTAAAATTATGTTGACATTCGCATTGAAGCTTTTACTTAACACCATAAACACTTGGGGAATGATTAAACACTATTCCGTCTTTCTAGACTCATTCTGTTTACTGGTTTCTGTTAATCCCTTTTATACTGTACGTATTCATCTCTTTCATCTTAGCAAATTAACTGTCAGTTATATTTACCAAGAATGGTTTTTGATGTGATGTCCTAAATTTATTTTTTGTATCTGTTCTCGTACATAATATCTCATGAACCCATTGCTAGGCAATGTTTCCCATCAACTGAATTAGGTTTAGGGAAAAAAATCAACTCTAGTGGTTGAGAGAAGCATCTTCCTATTATTTTAGGAATAAAAGAGTAGAAAGATCTTGGAACTTTTGGCCTGAAACAGATGTTAGGCCTGAAACACTGAACTGCTTTATTTTCATATTTTCTTCTTCTTGGTGCTGTTACTTATATTTCAATATTAAATGGAAATTAGAATTTTGCAGATAATTGTGGAATCAATACCCACCAATTTAGGCAATTTATCACACACACAAAAAAAAAGCAAATCAATTCATATTGGAATGGCTTCTAAGTCATCTAGTGCAATCTACTTAAAGCAGGGTCAATACAACCAGCTACAGAGCGGAGATTGTCATCTGATATAGGTGGGTATTTTAAAATAGTTCTGAGGCATAATAGGATGTCTGAGATCTGTTTGCTTTCTCATCTGACTGTACTGTAGTGCTGTTGCATTAGATGACAAGTTTTAATTTGTGCAGTAGTATTTTAAGGGTGTCCACAGAGACCTAATCAAATATGATAGTGGCTTTTATTGGATGTCTTGTTTATGGAGCTTGAATTAAAGTTGAGAGAGATGCATCATGTTGTCATCTCCCCAGGGTTCTTGCAGTGGATCGTCATCCAAAGTGTGTAGGAAGAGGCTCTGTTTTTGTGGATCATTTCCGCAGGCCCATTATTCCTTTTCATGCTGCTGCGTTCTAGATATTGCCTGGTCGGAGCATACACAGTGATCACCTAATGTAGCCCAAGCAGCTTAATGACCTGTTGCCTTGAAGAGCTACTGCGCATTTGGCCACAGATAGATGGTGGAAGTATTTGAAGGAAAACAACAATTATCCTGTCAAAGGTTGGATTTTTTTTCTGCCATGTATTTTTATATGTGTTTTGAAGGAAGATATAAAAAGGTAACTGTGCGGGATGATTTAACTTTATTTGTAAAATTAAGTTGCTTAAGAAGTGTTATTGACTTTTGAAATGGGGAGGAAAAAAAACATATAGGTGTTGCATACGGAGCTGAGTATGGGAGGTTGGATTTTTTTTTAATGGTATACCGTGAAAAAAAAAAAATATATATATATAACGAATATTCAGATGTTAACTTTCTTTAGAACTTTGCACATGTGTAATGTATATAAGTATTACTGAAACCAGTATAGGTTTCATATGCATCAGTAAGTTTTCATTTTAATTATCAGTATAGTGTAGAAATGCTCGAAAAGATCTTGAATCTCTTGATTCAGAGTTTGCTATTTTAGCTTGTACATGCAGATTGCCTCTGAGGATGGTTCTGCGCAGCTTAATGAGAGGTGAGGCAAGGAAGGAAGAGGCCACAAGTTCTTACCTGAACTTCTGTGTGTCTGCCAGGCCAGCAGTCAGGCTACTGGTCTTTTTTGTCTTATTGGGAAGGTAGTATCTTCATATTTCTCAGCAATAGTTAATACTTTAGCCTGGTGTTTGTCAAATGCTCTATAAATGCCCTACCCTTGTTCACTTTTGCAGTAGGAAACATTCACAGGTAAAACTGTAGGACTTGGGCTCTGATACTTACTTTTTCATCAGACAAAAAAGTAAAACTTATTTCATAAATATGTAGATAACTTTCACGAATAGATTTTTTTTTGTGAATCACATGATAGCAATTCTGGAGAAATTGTTATTCTGATTCATGCTTTTATTTCTTTAAATTCCATAAAGAAATAGGAAAACAGACTTTGATCAAATGAAAGTATCAGGCAATGGATGTTTTTACACCAATACTGAGCTTTATTTGTTTCTACACATGGAGTTCAGACAACTTTTCATTGAGTCAATACCCTACAAATACTGTTATTTTTACTGTTGGATACGTTAGGTTCATGCATTAAAAGTGATATAGACAATAAAAATGAATTATTTTGAGCCTGGCTATATAATTCTATTTTTTATGTCATTGTAATAAATATCATTTGCATTTTAATTTGATTTTGGACAGTGTGACTCAGCTATGCCAAGTGTAGTACAGAATATTCAAAGGGCTGAAAGTAAAATCAGACAGTTGGTGGTGATTTGTATTTGAATACTTGAAAAACACTGTAGCCATGCAGTGGAGATGGCATGGGATGACTCCAGAGGGTTCTGCTGAAAACCTTGCTATACAATATAACTCCAAATGGAAGTTACCTTGGCACCAGTGAGGGATGCAAATATTAGAGACTGCTGTTCAGTTGTAAATTACCTTACCTTCACAGAGGTGTATAAGAAATACTACCTCATGTATTTCACTAGCAGAAATAAGCTGTAGTATTAATAGTACTTTGTGAGCATTTTTAATTTGATCAAAAGAAATTGGAAGCTTCTGAGTCTTGTATATCTTTGGATGCTGATCAGTAAGTTTGTCATTAACTATTACAAATTTCTCAGGGGAAGATCAACATGCAATAGAATTACAGTACATATATCCTGTACCCCAGTATCCTTTAAATCCTGCTTTTGGCTATTGTATCCAATTTATACTTTGGAGGTTTGTTGTAAGGATAGTATAGGGCTATGTAAGATAATGTGGTCTACATTAGAATCAAATTAAAGCCACTGCTTATCTGTTATGTACAGAAGGAATTAGTCTATCTTAGAAAGGAATTGGATTGGTCAGGCATTGCTTTCCTTCAATTAATCCATGCTATCTCTCCCTATCTTTTCTCTATGTGCCAGGGAATTGCTTCATTGAGGGCTCACTCTATTTTTTTCCAGTATCTGAGGAGACCAGGTCAGCCAGCTTGTACTGCTAGATGCTGCTAGTGGCTTTTGCCTTTGCCTAGTGTTAGGCAGCTCCTTCAACACTTTGGGATAACTCATCTAATCCTAAAGCCCTATTTAGGTCCAGCTGCTATATTTGACTATTTGCCTTGATCCTCCTGTGTTATGTATTAGTACCTTTCCTTTCAGGTCCTTGATACAGGATGCTTGGAACAGCTTTTGCTTGTAAATAACAGCACACACTAAGTGTTACCGTTGCAAGGAGTGCTGGCCCTCCATACAGCAGCAGATGGGCTCAGAAAGCTACGTGTGCAGGTCAGAGGGATTGGGTGCTTATCTGATTTTAGACTGTTATGGATTTTTATTTTGCTTGTAGGTTTGATTAGTTTAGAATATACCTTAAGTCAAGAATGTGCTGAATGAGAGTGATAGTTCTCGAAAGCTTGTGTTTTCATTCCATAATTAAATATATATATTTAGTTTCTTTTCTGCAATGCTCAGTCACACCTTGCTTAGCGTGTTTCTGAGAAGTAGCATAGACCAACTCATTGAATATTTTAAGCTTGAATGACAACCTGAATAGAGGTGTTTTTATGAAAAAAAATGTGCACCCTTTAACTGGAATCAGAATGTTCTCAGTGTTTTCAGTTTGTGACGTCTTTCTTCCTGTAATCAACTTTAAAAGATCCTGCAGGTGGCTCGAAGGTAGAGTGGGTTAACGATTAATAAGGATTTACGCAGCATTTTGCGTCACTTTTTATTTCCAAATCATTTGCTAACAAGTCACCTAAGGGCTTAAAATCGACCAGGACAATAAGCAGCAGGAACCTCTAGTGCAATTGATGCTGATAAACAAAGAAACAAAAATTATAGAAATCAAAATAAGTATTTTATTTACTTGTTTAATTTGGTATTATTAATTGTTTTATTGCAAGGAGTTCAAGGAACTAATTCAAATAATTTCTCTGTTGCCACTGTAAGTAGAATCTAAACTTCCCTTCTAATATTCAGTGTAGGGATTACTCAATATACTAAATGTTGCTGTATGACTTCTGCTCAAAACACTCAGTTGAATAACAGTTTTAATATGTGTTTTTATTTTTTTCCAACTTTTTATTCTCACGTTATTCCTAAGCCTCTTTGGAGAATGCTGTTTGAGCACAAAGGCAACATATCTTCCAATATTGCAATCCTAGACAGACAATAAAAGCAGCCATTTCTGTGACCATGTAGAAGGTTTCTGTCTGAAGAGTATGTTCCTTGTGCTGTTCTTGGTGTGTTTCTTTTAAGCCTCAGGATCCTTGCAAATACGTTAATTTTTTATAAACTGCTAACTAATGAAGGCTGGAGGCTTCTGAAGACATTTTAGATGTTTGGTTATATTTTCATTTTTTTAATCAACCTCAGCAGGATACTATTTACGTAGTATGTATGCAATTCTTGTGCTTTCATAGCAAAACTTGAGTGAGTCTTGCCTTTCTGCACAGATTTCAGGGTGATGTGCATATCATGATATTAACGTCAGTCTTAATATTCTTGAAGTGAACTCTGAATGCTTTTCTCATTCACGGGTAAAATGGCAGCTCTCATTACTCCTAAAGCAGCTCCAATTTGTTCACACTTTCATCTGGAAGTGTGTCCTAATTCTGAATGCTTTTATAGGTCTTTTGAAAGCTATACATTTGTTGCATGACTAAGATGCTAAATGAATAAATATATTTGGGCTTCATTTGTAATTGGAAGGAAAGAAGTTGAAAATACAGCATTTAAGTCTACTCTGACTGAAATAATTTTTTTCCAGAATGACTCCTGCGACTTGAGCATAATGTGCCTATGTTGTTTGTGCTGCGTGTTGAACTGTGTACTAAATAATGTGGAAATGGCTTTTAAAGTTTGCATGTTACGATTGGAATTTAAAATATGAACAGTTTACACAATGATCTTGCACCAAATTCTGAATGTATTGTGATCACTTTATATGGCTTTTTTTAGCATAAATAAGTTTCAATTTGCACATTCCGGTAGGTGAATTTGTTTTTGTGTTAAGCGAATGTTTAGTAAAATGTCGCTGTGCTTTTATTATTAGGAGAAAAAGCTGAATAGTTCAAAGGAATTTAACTGGGTGGGCTCGCCCTGTTTCTCTTGAAGACTTCAGTTCTGAGGTTTATGTTCCTTTCTTAGGCCATGGTTTGTCTCTATGGTTTGTCTGGAAATTGTCTGCAGGATATTTTAACTTCCTGCATGCACTAATTTAATATATTGAAATAAACTTCAATGGGAGTATTTTCTAATTTAATATATTAAAATCAATTTCTTTGAGTCATTTACTGAATGGAACATAGCTCAGTTGCCTGAGCCCTTTGTTGAAACCTAGGCTAAAGCAGAGCAGCTTGGAGAACTGTCTCAGCTTGAGAGTACCAATGTTCAGTTAACTTGTTCTGCCTATTTTGCTATAGTCTCATTATATACTCAGAGGGTTTTTTTGGGGTTTTTTTTTTTGCGCGTTATAAGCGTTTGCTTTGATTGCTGGAGTTTTACATGTTTGATTCCTAGTGGAAAGTACTCCGGCAAAGTTGGGAGAATTGATAGATGTTGCTGCTTGCGACTCTTCTTCTAACCTAGATGGGAATTGCATAATGCTGTTTCAATGAATGAAGCATTGGGGATGTCACTCATAGGGACAGTTTTCTGACATTTCTGCCATATTAGGATGTGACATGAAAATCAGATACAGATTTGAGGGGAGGAGGGAAAAAAATGAGGGAACATAGCCAGGGCACCGAGTGTGTGTTTTTAGGATCACTCCCTGCAACTAAGTCTTAGATGATCCTCCTACATGTCCAGATGTTCTTCATGGAGACCTATGGCTAAAACGTTCACTCTTGAGCTGAATATCCTGTGGCTAGACCAAGCAAGTGCATCAGCTGACTTAAAATAAGGCAAGAGAACAGTAGGCCTGTGTTTGGAACAATGGTGTATTTAAAATGTAATGGTGATTCTGCAGTGTCAGAAACTAAAAGAGCTTTAAAAAGCTATTATGTGCACAGTAATTGAAATGAATATGAAAATAAAGTCATCTTTATTGAAAGGATTAAGAGCTGTCCTATCTTTGTAGGAGAAATTTGCCTTGTCTAATTCATTGTGTTCTGAAAGGGCAGTTGTTTCTTGTTGAGTTTTGTTCTTTCTTCTTTTTGGCACTCACTGCTACTTACTGGAGGCAAAAACTTACTGGAAAAATTAAGCTGCTTTCCAACTGGAAAACATGCTCATAATACATAAATAGAGTGCAATTTACTATTTAAAAGGTGCTTGCAGACATTTTTTCCACTCAGAATCAAGTACTGAAAATGGATTAGGCTTTCAGCAATAAAACCTGTTGAGCTCCAAGTGGAAGGCTCAGTTTGCTTGTGATAATCAATATGTAAGGATTCCTTTTTGCGCATTTTTGTTGCAGTTTTTTGTTTGACACGAACTATCCTAATGCTTTTCAAAAGGATTGGATGTTAATGCAAACAATTATTTTATTAGCACCATTTATTACATTTTAGTGTCATCTGAAGTAGTATTTAACTGGTTATATATACTAAGTTGCTTTAAATATAAAGGACTGATTGCCAAGATATTTCGGGTACTTCTGTATATCGAAGCATCACAGTAGTCTCGAGCACCTATTAGCACAGCAATTCAGAAAGTGTAGAGTACCTTTTCCTATAAATGGTGTATTGTCTGGGTGCAGAACTGTGATAAAAGGGAAAACTTCTCAGGAGCTACAGATTGGACCAATTCTGGCTGTATGTTTTCTTGGAGCAGCATCTTGAGAAGCTTTTGTGATTATGAATGAGTTTATTTTTAATGTATCTTTATGCTCACACACACTCATGTCAAGTGTGGTGCAGACATCTAAGTTACTTAGCTCACATTCTGATCTATGAAATGGAAATAACGTGTTCTCCTAAGAGATCTTGGGAGGAACTTGAAGTACAAATGATTTGAGATGAACATGTCTTATTGTTTAAGTAAAGATGACTTTTTTGATGACTACATGAACAGATGATTCAAATTCTGCCCAAACTGCCTTCCAGATTCTCTTTGTAGCTGTCTCCCCCACGGCCACCTTGCTGCAGGTTGCAGCTCCAGATGTGAGCAACTGGCTATGTTGATTCAAATGATCACAACACTTTTGGTAGAATAGCATGTTTATTGTAACCTCATTTTTGGATGTTAGAGAAGGACTTATTAAGCCTTTTAGAGCTTTTTGGCTATTCCAAACTGGAAAATCTGGGGTTGTGTTTTGGCACAATTGTACACTGGAAAGAATAAGGAAAAGATAAGTCAGATTGAATGGTACCATCTGATGAGGTTGGGTTACTCTTATCTGTGTGGGACCCAGATAGAAGTTTGGGGTATTAAGCTCCACGCTGGCCCCGTAGATGTTTGTCCATCATCTTGTGGCTGCATCATTGAACATGTCAGCCATTGGTTGTACTAGCCTACAAGTGTGTGTGTTAGAAAATAAAAATTAAAAGGGAGCATTTTGTTAAAATGTTGCTCTTTGCATTTGCTGCTGCATAGAAGGAGTTGAGAAGCAAGATAAAGTCTCTTGCTATTTAATAGGTTTATTAAAGGAGAGCTCCAGCATCTGTGGTAATGTAGCTCGGTTTACAGTTTGCATTTTACTGGACTCACTTTGGGGTAAAGGTAGTATAAATGTTTAAAAAACATCATTTTATCTTGAAATTGCTTACTCTGGTTTTAGCTGTGCCTTTGAAGAACAGAAGAGAAATATCTGCCTCCCTCTGACCTCTCAGACTGAAGTAAGAGGATATTATGAGACAGAAAACACTATTTTTATACTATCTATCACCTTTGTTAACACTGTATTAGACGTAAATCATGTAGCTTCAGGTTGCGTAGTGACAATATGGTTCACCATACCTTCTATTTTTGTAACTTTATTTAAAACTGACATGTAACTTGCTGTACCTGAAACCCCAAGTGAGCCAGTTACTGGAGTGTAACAAAGTTTTGACGTCAGAACTGCTATTTATTCCGCTGGCAACCATTAGCAATGCATTACCCTTTGGCACTCGTGTTTTCAGAAACATGGTTAAATTTTTATGACTGGTTCTGGCCAATTAGGATTCTCTCTCGATAGAGGAATAAGGGAAAAGCTCTTTTTTTATAATCCTCTTAAATATAGCTTCCCCAAAACAGCAGCTTTTGAATGTGATTTTTCCCTTTTGCCCCTGACTTGGCGACACGTGCGGCAGGGCTCCACTGCCCCGGCCGCGTGCACGGAGGCCTGGGTTAAGCACCTGAGGCTTTATTAAACTTAACACAATTCCAGCTGAGTCACGCGCAGCCTGTCCTCTCGCCTGGCCTGGGAGGATGCAGACAGTGTGGAGGGAAAGCAGCGATGGCAAAAATAAAAATCCCCTTCTCTCAGGCAACTGTTAATTTGGATTTCTGTTGCCATTCCCCTCTCCTGACTCCTTCTGCCCAAACATAAACTTGAGCAATACAGAATGTAGAGCATTTGTTTAAATGCAAAGCTTTTGCTGCATTAAACACTGTAGGAACTGATTGTATTCCTGCCTGCTTGCTGTCGTTGTCGGGCTGTTCCGGAGATGAGAAATGCCACTGTGTACCAATTTAACATCTGCAACAGTGAAACCTTTTGTCTGCAGCATTTTTGGCATATTTCTCCTGGGGACTGGGTTACGTGTGCTCAGTATTGGTGCATGAAGCTGAAACTGACTGTCTGCAAGGCTGATGAAACACCAGTTTGTACACGTTGCTTTGCTGGTGTATTTGAGCTCATGTCGAAGACAGAGCTCTTTTACAGGAGATTTTTCACTTCCTGCACTCTGTTAATGATCCTGCATTCCCTAGATCAGTAGTAGAAATGTTGTCAGCTTTTGCATTTCCTGTACTAAAACTTATCTGAAGTCTCTGGTCTTTGTTTTAATAGGCCAGTTCTAATATATTGCATAAATGTTCATACTTGCAATGTAGAGAGCCTTTGGCAGTCTATTCCACTTTGCCAAGTGAATAGAAGCAGCTCAGTCTTGCAAAGTGTCAGTTATCTTCATTTACTTTACTCAATTTTGCTCATCTGCATGATATACATGCACATAATATATAGATGCATGTCTCCAAATGTGAGTGCTTTAGGGTTTCTAACATGTCTGGCTTAAAGGACCATGAAGATGAACAGAAATAATCCTCTCATTCACTGTGTAGCAGCTTGGAAAAAATTAAAAAAAAAAAAAAATTAAGTCCTAGATGCAGACATTGTAATTACTTTCTAATGTTAGTCCAGCTTAAAAAATACAACACAGTATTCTTGCTGCTATTTCTCAAGTGCTGATAATTTACATGTCAATTAATTCCAGAAGCCACCTACACATGACTATTCAAACTGATTGCAAACTTTTTGTGAAGAACTGAATCACACCTACAGTTCAGTGTGTCAGCCCTCTGATTTCAGCTACACCTGAGAAAACATGTGTTGGAAGCATTATTACCTTCTGCTGGTCTTCATTTGTCCAGAATTGTCAAATTTCAATCATCTCAAGTCACTTGAGATAGAATCTGTTTGTAGTGAGTGTGAATATATTTGATTTGATCTCTATTGATCTAGCAGGAGAAAAACAGCTTGTGTTATACCTTGGTTACTGTGGTACCTTGGTTGAGCAAAGAAGGCAGGATTATGTTCAGAGTGGCAGCAAAATGTTCTAAGAAAATACCTTTTTCCTGCTAGAAAACAGGAAAAGCTTTTGTAAGTAATGCTCTAAAGTAATATTCTATGTGATAAACACCTCTTCTGTGTTCATTTGACATGAAAAATGTGATATATTGAAAATACCAGTGGTCTGGCATTGATACTGCTTGGAGAAACAATGGGAATGGGAAGGAGAGAAGGAATGTTTGTGATATTTAAGCAATTGAAAATGTAGCAAATGCAGGATAAAACCATGGCTTTTGAAGGCCAGAAGTGTCTTGGAAGTCTGAAGAAAGTGCAATCTTAGAAGCACTGGAAGGCTGAGTGAGTTGGGTATCCACAGAGGAAAAGATAGGACACTTATTTTAAAAGGACTAAAGTTAATCAGGGGTGAAATTGAAGGAAAGGATATAAATTTGTAACATGACAGAAAAAAAGCCAAGCGAAGAGGATTTAAATTTTGCCTGACCATTTTACACCAATAATTAAAATGTGTTGGGGATAGCGAAGAATAAGAAGCTTCAGAAAAGTCTACAGAAGTATGTCCTCAGAATATCTTGTTCCACGAGGCCATACTGAGTGGGTTTTTTAATCTGTATCATTAACAAAAAGAAAAAAGGGAGGGGAGTTTCCTGATTGTGCTTTTTTTGTCTCACTTCTTGGACATTCTGCGTGTGTGTGTGTGTGTGTGTGTATGTATATATACCATCTATGGCAGTAGCTGTGGCAAGTAATGTGGCTTCACCCCTGTCTCCTTCAGCATGAAGTCGGTCAGGGAGAACTCTTCTCAACAGATACTCCTCTCTTCACATGCTGCGCTTCTGCTGTGATCAGCATCTCCTGGGAGTGAGCCACCTTCACCATGCAGTAACTGCTTTATTTTTGATTTGTTGCCACTTATGCTTAGCTTTGAGTTGAAGGCTTTGATTTCTTACTTGAAATGGGAAATAGTTGCCTATTTCCATTGACTACATTAAAGACTTGATGATGGTTTTTGCTTACAGAAGCTTCTATAACATTGCCTGTCATCTTTGGAAAATGAGGATGTGCTGGAAAAAAATGTTCTTAAGTCACTTCTGTGTACAGGAAGGAAAGATTTTTTTGGACTCTCAGGTAGCTAACTCAGAAATATTTAAATAACATGCACAAAAAAAATTGGATGCTACAGGTTACTCTTTTCTTAAAAGCTGGGGAAACTCTAATGTCATTATCTGCATCCATCTCAGAAATTGTCCTCAGAAATGTTACATCTCAGTTGCTGTCATCTGTGGTATTTTGGCATTCTCAATGTGAAAGCCAAGAGAGCTGAGGAAGAATCAGCCACATGGGACATCGACCTCTTTCTTTCTGTGACTTTTCCATCCCAATAATAACACGGTCTTGCCCTGACATGGGTGAACAGGGCAGGAGAGAGGCAGCAGCCCAGAGACTGACTCCCACTCTGAGAGACCCTGATCTCCTCTTGGCTCCACTCCTGCCCCACAGCCACCCCCAAGGGCTGTCC
>JAUBOD010000893.1:1819129-1848925 GCA_032353885.1 Nothura maculosa | reverse complement strand
TCCTTCTTTGGAGATCTTTAAAACCCGCCTGGATGCAGCCCTGAGCCATGTGCTCTAGGTGACCCTGCGTGTGCAGAGGGGTTGGACTAGATGGCCTGTAAGGTCCCTTCCAACCTTACACATTCTATGATTCTATGAATAATGTGCGGGCCAAAGCTGAAATATTTCTGTGGGTTTTTTTTAATACAAAATACCAACTTACTAATAGACTGAGTTGATGAGTAAAGAGAGTGAAAACGTTCAGGCAATTGCTACTGTGATTGGGAAATGGTTGACTGAAGGAATAGGAAGATATATTGAAGGAAGAGGATAGATGGTATAAAAACAAGGTATTGCAGCTGCCTTTTATCCAGAAAAAGAAAATAAACAAAACTATCAATGTTTCTGTATGAGTCATGTTTTCTAACTCCTCTTTGTTTTCCTCTGCATCTTTTTTTTTCCTCTAGTTTGTTCACTGCTTTGTGAAATATTGCCTATAAGACTTGGCCCAAGAAATACTTAGTTGTAGAACTGATTAATTCTGGGAAGCATGACATGGTTAACTCTTAATTTTGTTCCTTCTGTTGATTATTATACTGTCAATATATATGCTGTTCTTTCTAACAGTGTCACATTCTGACTTAGAGCAGTGTAACTCGGCAATATATTTTTATATAGCATTGTTATTTCTGCTATACCCAAGTTTCTAGCTGTGGGCTTCCTGGAATTTTAAACGTATTGTTATTTGTTTGATTAAAATACTGATTTGCAGTAGGACCAGAATTAGTGTCTATAGAAATGGTTAGTGACACAGCGTTTGCTTACAGTGACTAGTCTATCTTTTTAAAGCATTTATGCACTTTACCAAAATTTTCACCTTTTGTGCTGTGCTTAGATTTTGTGGAACACAAACTGTATACACTATAGTCTCTGCATATAAGACACAAATGTTCTAAAAAAATGTTTTCTCTTGACCAAGATGCAGGAAGGACTTTCTCTAGCAAAATTCATTGCTCCGTCTCATAGCTTTGTTGTTTTTGAGGTCCTTGTTTTGGTTCTTCAGCAGCTTCAAGAAAAATTCAAATGAGCATTAAGGATGTAATCTTTCTAATCCTTTCTACGAGGGGTTGTGCAAGGTGAGCCAGGTACCATCTGAAACATAAGCCTATATCTATACGTATATGATAATTTTCTTTCATGAGAAGTTTATTCCTAAAGATTATTTTATTATTAACTTAGAGTATGCATATATACTTGTTAATAATGTATATATATTTTGATGAGCCTACATAGTGATCTGGGGGAAATTCCAAATATAGAATTAAAATAGCTGTTTAAATGCTGTGCATGCTGTGGAAAAACTTTTAGCTAATTGAATCCACTTGTTTGGTGCTATAAACCAAAGTGTAATATGATGTCATATGATGTCTTGCACTATGTTTTGTCTTGCACGTGGTTAGGCGTCCTGTAGACATGCTCCAGCTGTTCCAGAGCCTAATTGCTTGGGACTTGTTAATTTCTTCCTTTAATCACCTTATCTACTTTCAATTAAGACTAATAAATAATCAATATATATTCATTCTTTTTTTTTCTGCCTGCCATTTAACATGCCTTCTTTGATATGTACCCCCTATCTGGATTTTTTTCATTGTCTAGTTTCATAATAGTCTCTCTCCTTCCTTTAGTCATTGAGCATCCACTTTCAGTTGTTCTTTTTTTTTTTTTTTTTTTTTTTTTTAAATAATGCTCCCCTACTGACAGGCACAACCCCATTTGTTTGTCTCTTTATGATTTCATTCACATTATTGTTTCCTGTTTGTCTTCAAGGATCAAATAAGACTCCCAGTCCTTTGACTCATGATGATTTTTAGATATGAACGTCGAGCTCATAGGAGAATTTTTTCTTTGAGTTCCTCGGTATGTGGCCTTACATGTTCCATGTTGAACTTGGTCTTTTTCCTTTTTATACCGTAGTAGTTGGCAAGAAATTAACTAGGTTGATATTACTGTCTCTTCTAGGTTCATATAAATATTGTTGTACTTGTTTGCTTTGCTTTTAAGAATTGTACTTTCTGATAGTTGTAAATGGGATATGTGCATCAGCCTCTGTTCTAGCAGCCTGACACATTTTTGTAATTAAACAGTATCTCTTCTACATCATATCTTCTTCAAGACATTAGCTGTGGCAGCTTGAAAAATCAGACAGATACTGTTATGCTAATGCAATAGTATCATTGAAACTAGGCAAAATTGTATCAAAATATAATGCTGATAAACTTACTGTGCTTTAGAGTTTGTGTTGTCATCTGCAGTGGTGTGTAACTTGACTGCACGTGAAGTCTCTGCCCTAAGCAGCTTACAGTAGCTGAAAATAAGGTGTTTCGTCAAAAATAAGTTGTCTTATTTAGTAAAATTAAGGTGATTTGCACAGCTTCTGGGTGCTCACTAGGTACCAAAAAAAGACCATTTAAATGCTGCATCCCGGAACTTGTATGAAGTGAAACAATGTCACTCTCAGCACTGATGGGTCAGAATAGATAATCAGTCATGAAATGCAGCAAAATCTGGAGGAAAAAAAATGTATTGCCATATTTAATATATGATTTTACAGAAGAATTAGAATTTCATATTGAATTATCTCTCAGATTGCACAGGCACACTAAAAGAGTGTCTACTACTAGATAGCGACATCTGATGAGCTCCTAAGCAAATGAGATTTAGTTCTCTGATCATATTCTAGAATTGATATTTTTAACTAAGAAAAATGACTGAGGTCACTGGGGGAGGGCGAATTTCTGACAAATTGTATTTAAAGACATTTTAAAACAAAATCATTTTTACAGAATCTGTTGTGGCGTCCTTATGTATAAATTGAAAAGCTTTTCAGGATCTGATGCATTCCATTGTAAGTAAATTCTGCCATTTTAGGGCAGTATGCCTACTTGTGAGTTATGGCATTTGAGAAATGCCTTCAGCTTGGCAACAAACTAGTAAATAAATATGCACTTACCTCTTCTAAATATGCACTTAACTCTACTAAAGATTGCAAAGTTTAAGTGCATGTTTTTCCTTCTAAGCGTGCATCAGTGCTGTGATAAAAATAGAAGTAATTTTGAATTTAAATGCTTGCAACTGGGGACATGAGCTTACAGGTGCAGATTCAGAAATTGAAAAATATGTGACAAAATAAAATAACTGCTTTTGAGGAAAGAATAAATAGTAGATCGAAACATGAAAGTTTTCTGGTGTGGGTTTTCTGCCAAAAACATGAGCTCCCCAGTGAAGTACCATAAGGCCTTGAGATCGAGTGCTCAATGGGCGAATTTATAAAGGACCTAAATGAGACTATAGGTAGGTGACAAAGTCGCGGGTGATTGTTGCCTGCTGCAAAGATCAAGCTTCCTGTGAAGAACTTCCAAACCTTACAAGGCAGTTGAGTATAAAATGGTACATGTGCTAGAAAACATCCAGGCTTTACTTATGTTGTAGTGTGCTGTGAGCTGGCGGCTTAGTAATGAAATACTGGATATTTGATGCTTAGTTCTGTGATAACAAAATGCTCAGGAGTGGTTAGAAGAGTGTGATAGAAACTATTACGAATGAAATAGAGGATAGAGAACGTAATGGTGTCATTTAAGCTCATTGTGCTTTTTGTTTTGTGCAATTATGTTTCCCCACCAGGAAAGGTAAGGTCTGATATGAAGATGTGGAAGAGCCAGGTTTTGTGGCTACTGTAATTTCCAGCTGAATGATGCCCCTACTTCACTATGTCCTTTATTTGCACTATTCTCTTCTTATATTATTCCTTCCCACAGTTAGAGGTTTGTAGCTGAGGGAAATGATGCTGTCTGAATGTTCAGATCACGCTCGGTGGAATGCTGTTCTATGAGGCAACTTAGAATTAGAAGGACAGGAGGGATCTGAAGTTACTTGTTTCTTTTATGATACTTTCATGATACCAGATTCATGCTTAGTTTGCTGTGGCTTAACAACCATAGCAAACAAAGGAATAGTTTGTCAAAGGAAATAAAAATCATATGGGATTTTTTTTCTATGTACTCCAATACTGTCAGCTCCTGAGTAATTTAAAAAAAAAATAGTGTGGTGGTATTTCCATTTATTGTCATACTATTACCTTTGAGTCTGAAGGTCTAGACTCATATTTTGCTAGCTAGGCAAAAGCTATGCAAATATATTGGAAATATCAGTAGCAGCAGATCTGTCAAAACAGCAATTATGCACAATTTTAAACAAGCTCTCTGCATGAATAGAGCACTTTAGAATGCCAGAACTTATGATGTAGAAAAACATTGTGTAAATTTGTGTCTGTAGCTAAATAAAAGATAATTATAGTTATATGTGTTAGTTGGTTCTGCAGAAAGGAATTTTACATGCTGCATGTCTGTGGCTTATAGCAGGTTTACAAAATGTAAACCGAATTATAATAGTAGTTCTCTTAAAACAGTTGAACGTGTGTTTGTAGCTTGGAGTAGCCAGGTGATACTTCATTGCATGTTACTCTAGATCACCTATCTTTTAACTTCAGATCTTTTTTCATAGAGATAAATATGGGGAAAATAAACTAATGCTTTGAACTGGTGAATGGTCAGATAGCTGTATTCAGGTCTTAGAAACTGAGTGCTTTCTCCATAATCCCTTGCTTATGAGCAGATTGCTGTAGATTTCTGAAGGGATAGACTTAGAGAAAGCAATGAACTATGTAAGGATTTATTTTTCCTTTAAAAAAATTATCTGGTTTTCCAGTATGTGTAAAAATCCTTGCTCATTCATTTCCATATTGTTCACAGTCATTTGTTGATAGTTAATTGCTGCTTTAGGTAGGACAGAAGCATGTTTAGACAGCACAAACCATCTTCATGGGAAAGAATGACGTTAATGGAGCAAGTATTCTTTTTCTAAAATCTTTTAGAATAAAGGAACAACAAGGTTTTGTGCCTCCCCTTTAATATGTACAGTTGTGGTCATTACATGTAGCTGTTAATAACTAGTAATTGGTCAGTAAGCCTAATATATAAAATGCACATATGAAATAAGTGTGTATATATGAAATGTGGTCAGTTCTTATTGTACTGGACTTTTGCAAGTTACTTTAGGAGGACTTTCCTCTAAGGCCTCTAGAAAAACTATTGTGGTGAATAAATCAAGATTTTATCAGTAATGACAGTGTAAATTGGAGGGACAGGAGTTTAATTAAAAAAATGTGGCTATACTATAGAAAGGAAATGAGGAAATAATACATAAGATTTATCATCTCAAAATAAAGTTACTTTTCTATCTCTTTTTTTTTTAACTAGAAATAAGCTTCTAGAAGATAGAACTGACTGAGATGAACATTCCCCCTTTAAGACAGTGTGACTGTCAGCAGAAAGGCCATGAGTATCAACTTTTTTGCAGCCACCTATTTCTCTATTAACAGATCTGAAATAACAGGTGGAGTCATTGGCATGTGGAGTCTCTATTTTATTTGAGGGATATGTAATTATGTTGGCTGCAGAAATCATTGCCCAAGCCTCTCCCCGTGTCAGAATTTTGCTGTAGCCCCCTCCTCTGCCAGTGGTTGAGTGGAATTAGAGCCACAGAGGCTCTGGTTGTTGAAATGAAATCTTTGCTTCTGTTTCCTTCCGTTATCTGTCTGAACTCTTTGATTTCCATAGTTGTAGAAAATGAGTATTTACGAAAATGTTCCTGGCATCCAAATCTTATAAAACTGAGCTCTTGTTGCTACGAATGTCTATAGTTTACTGGAAAGTAAAATCCATGGATGATACAGTGTAAGGGCAGAGAAATATTTATGTTGTTTCTCCCAGATAAAATTTTGTCCTTTGAACTGGAAGTTACTGGAACTTTGCTTCACTTGCTGTGTCAGTGGGAAAACATAAGTTTACTAATTCATAAATACTTTAAATGGCATTTCTATAATCGTAGTGTACTGAATAAAATTTGGATTATATCCCTCCATCTTTCCACATCCCTCAAATTTGAAAATAAGGACTTGATTCTGAGGAAATAACATTATATATAAGCTTTGTTGCGTGATTTCAAGTCTTTGTTAACAATCTCAAGTGGATCTAGAGGCTTTTTCTAGAGCTATAAGTAATTTCTGTAAAGCTGAGGCTGTAGTGATATGACTCCTTTATCAGCTAATAAGTTATTAGATAGGGATATTCTTATTTATTTGCGAACAGACTGTGGCCATCCCCATTTGGCAAAGGCTGCTTGACCCTCGTGGAGTATCTGCAGGAATGTGTGTGCGTGGGGCTTGTGGCTCAGCAAGGCTCCGAGCTCCTCCTCGCTCGGGTTGTGCAAGGCCCAGGGAAATGCCCATGGTAATCCTTGCTTTTATTCCTAGCTTAGTGCTTTGGATCTACCCCAGAGCAGCTGGAGCTGAAAATCACAACTATCTGACAGCTGGTCAATGACCTAAGTGAAATGAGTCAGTGAGACCAAACCAGGTCTATCCTCATTACAACTGGTGCTAATTGGCAGCTCTCTTGGCCATCAGTAGAGTTACTGAGCCCAAGTGCTAGATCAGCTTGATTTGCTTTGGCCAGGATTGGTTGAGGAACATTTTTTTTTTGTTTTTCTCAAATCATTTTCTGTAGTTGAGTAAAAGACTTTTTTTCCTGTTCTTAACAATGGATCATCATTTCCAAACACTGTGTATATTCCTACATAGAATTTGCAATAGTTGTAGTGGTAGGAGGTCAAGCACAAGGATTAATGTTTATATTTGTACATTTGTGAAAAATATTGAAATACCATGAAAGTAGAATCCTGAAGTCTATTCAATGGAGTGTTTGTCACAGCAACTTTGAAGAAAGCTGATACTGATGAAAAAGTAGGTAAGAAGAAAAAATGGCTTTTCTCAGTTTACTTGGTAGAAGTTAGGATGATTCTTCTGCATCCTTCTCAGTTCACTGGAATAATTATTTTTATAAAGCAATATGAAATGATCAGAGATCAAGTGAAAGCACAAGAACCCTTAATATTTTGAAAGATTTTACACAGTTTCTGCTTATGTTGTTTAGAAGTGTGAATCGCATGCCTTTTATCAGAATTACTATGCCATGTGTCATAATAGTATTTTGTTAAGACAGATCAAGGATGCTGAGCCCCAAATCATGCTTGTTTTCTAAGTATAGCAGGTATTACAAGAATTTTGACAGCCCTTGGGGCTGTTATGCAATAAAATCTGTTAGAAGTCCAAGAACATATGCAGCAACTGAAATAGTCAATTTTACAATAATAAAAGGTTGAAATCACATTTTATTCTTATAAAATTGGCTAACTTGTCCATGTTCCCAATGTTATTTTAAATTCTTCATTTCAGTTTTTTCTGAGAACGTTAAAATTAATAAAGATGGATTGAGCATGTAGAATATTGAGAGAAGCTGGAAGTTGCTTATCAGTTGTGAATTTACCAAGTATATTTATGTTATTACCAAAATTTTAAAAAGCAAAAGTATAGAAACAAAGTAAAGGAAGGGCATTGTCTATTTTTTGACATTCTGACATACCGTAATGTCTAAAACTATAAATTATTAGCTTTTGCATAGTTCTCTTTAAAAAATTCATTATCAAATCCTATGTCTTTGTTTTTTTCCTACTTAGAAGTTGGAAGTAAAGGCGCTTTAAGTGTTTTATGCTTCTGAAGTATTTTAAGCAGTGTTCTAATAGTAAATTTGAGTATTTGCTCCTAAGCAAGAGGATAGGATCTAGTTAGGTTTTGGCTGTTAGCTTCAAAGGTTGTGTTTTTAAAATACTTGCTATCTTTGCTCCCTGTTAGCAGCCCTGACAGCTTTCACTGCTGCCCCCAAAAGCACCCGTTCCCTCTTGGTCTGTGACATTTCTGTTTCTTTCCTCTCGGGCATTTCTGAACTACAAACCAGGCTATTTTCATTTCATGTTTTGGGATGTGCCCTAAGTCACTAGTTTGCCTTCCCTGGTTTCCATCTAAGCGTTGTTTTTGCAGGATATTAATACAAAAGAGGATTGTGGACAGATTTTTACGCTAGATGAATGTGGTCATTTCTGGAAATCTGTGGAGCAGAAGGCATGCAACTGTAGGAAATATATTTAGTATAGGATTCATAAGATTTTATTATTTATTTGGCCGTTTATCCATTTATTTCAGGCTCGTTTTCCAAAATAACCTAATAATGTGAACAGGCCGAAGGCAGAAGAAATTAAGTTTAAATGAAACATTTCTATTTGTAGAAAAACATGTGCTTAACAGGCAGTTATTTTAAGATGGGAAGAAAAAGGGAGAGTTTTACTACGTTCTACTAAAATCCTTTGAAAACTAGGTAAAATATTTTTCTTTGTTTAAATGCTGTTCTCATTAAAAAGATTATACCATGTCATCATCATCATCATGACAATCCTATGAAAAACAGTTGTGCTTCATTGTATACAGTTTCTGTACATAGGCTGTATTTTCACACAGAGAAGAGACTGTTTTTTTTTTTCCCAATATTTTCTTTTGCAAAGGGTTTTGGTTTTTTTTTCCCCTGAAGGATGCCTATCCCATATAGTAAATTTCAACTGCAGATAGACACACTGTTTTAATTACGTTTTCTTAATGCCAGAGGGCTGACAGACCATAAAAAAGGCCATAATCCTAAACAACTTTGGATGTCTGTGTAGTTATGTCTTCTTTAAGAAACATAGTTAGTTTACGATCAGGTCATATGGCTATAGAGCAAATTAATTTTTTGAAATGATTGGCAGCCGAATACTGCTCTAATTCATAGTCTGGTGGGGGACAGTAGACAGTAGCAATTTATGTGATTTTTCTCTAATTGTCATTTGTTTTTCCCTGCCACATACAGAAAAGTAGATTTCAGTCATTTACACCACTTGAAAAACAAACTGCAGTTGCATGAAGTGAAGTAGATTTTCAAGAAAATTCCTCTCATATTGAAAGGAAGAGCAATCTAGAGCCTGCAACTAATAAACTTAAATACATTGAGTGGGTCATTGTACTGTTCAGGAAATGTCAGTTCTTAGGCTCAATAGTTGTATTTAGTTTTATAGAGTACAGTAACAAATTCAAAAATACGTATCTATGCTCATGATATCCTTCATGAAATAAGTATTTATTCCTAGTATTTTCCTAGCTGTGTTAGATAAGTTGACTCACTCTGCTGTAATGAGGATACAATTATATAGCTAAATATTTTCATGTATTTATGGGCTCATGATTTTTTTTAAATGATGTTTTTTCATTCTTTTCTCTCATACAATTTTCTTACTCCTGTTGGATGAGTGCAAAAATAGCTTTGATTCTGTGTTCATGAAGTAATTTTCAAATGAAACCAATCCAGTCAATTAAATTATGTCAGAGTACTTGCTGTGTCAATGCTAAACTGATCAGAAAGAAGGATTAGACTTAAGCTGCTGTATTGGAAAGGCAGTTGCCTCATTTTCCAAGTGGCTAGAACACTGAAGTGTCAAAAGGTATAAGCAGCTCTCCTTTTGTAGCTGCAGCAGTTGGAGGAATCGCTCTCCATTTGCTCTCTGCCCATGTAACTGGCTACAGTGACTGCAGCTAACCCAGCTGACCTTGTAATATGTGAATGTTAATCTCTGTGGCTGAGAAGCGCTTACCCAAACCATTATCCAAACTCAAATGTGGGGCTTTTGCCTCTGTTTAGAGGGTAATAAAATGTTGTTTTTGCAGATAAATATGCAGCAGTGTAATGATTTGCACTATAAATCTTTACAATTGTGAATGAAGCTTTGACAGCTAGATCCAAAAATGATTTAATTATGCCTCCTATTGCACGTATATTGAACATAAAAGTGCAGGCATAGACGCCAAGTAAATGCTGGGAATTTTCTTTGCTTTCCATTGCAGCTTTTCTCTCTCTTTCCACCCAGGTATATTAGGTCCGAACCACCATAGAACTAGGCAGGAAAGAGGCCAGGCACAAATCTGCTTGTGAGGATCTGCGCTCACCACTGCTGAGGGGACTGTCAGGACTAGAGAAATATTTTATCTGCTCATGATCCCGTTCCGCAGTCATGCCCAACTGTTGATGTGATTTTAAAAAAATAAAAATTAAAAAATTAAAAATAAGCATTATAAGCATTTGTCCCATAACAAGAATCTGACATTTTCTCTTGTCAGTTTAAAGATTAAGCACAAAGCTGTGCAGTTATAGCCCATATTTTCCTTTGACTACAGCCACCATGGTTCTTTTCTGCGTTCTGACCCAACTTAGTTAGGAGCCCTGTGCAGAGCGGGGATTCCTGGGTTGTTAGGGTGTTCACATGGGATGTGCAGGATGTTTCCTTGAGCCCTTGCATGTTGAAGAATGACGTTGAATTCCTGTTGCCTCCTGTTGTCCTGCTAAAGGTAGGTAGCTGTATGGCTGCCACAAGCTGTCACACAGATGCTCAAAACTTGATCTGGATGTGTTTTTGCTGCATTTTGGTAAGGCTCAGAGTTACTGCTGTGTTAGATGTGTTCTGCATTGCCTCCTTTATCACCCTGACCTGGAGATTAGGTCTTGTTCTGTCACTTATTTTGGATATAGAGCAGCCTGGTTCTTTGGGAGCAAACAGGGAGGTTCTAAAAACTACCTAACCTATTATTTTGGGTGTACACCTGTCTCTTTGGAGTCATGTAAGTGCTGTTATCTAATTCCTACTATGTAAGGGGGAAGCACTGCGCAATGAGAGCTAAAATAGGGACTGAGTTTTTTTGTGTGTGATGTTTTTTTTTTTTGTTTTTTTTTTTTTTTTTAACAGGAAACAGATTCGAGCTCTTCTGGGACAGTTTAGCCAGGCAGAGGCTTTGTTAACCTCATCTGGAGTGGAGCCAGGGACCCTAGATGGAGTTCTCCTGGATGCTGGCTGTTCTTCGATGCAATTCGATACACCTGAAAGAGGTTTTTCCCTGCAGAAGGATGGTCCTTTGGACATGAGGATGGATTGTGACAGGTACCTATTAAAATATTTTTCCTTTGAGAACCCTCAACAAAACTCTGTATTTCATTTAAACAATTCCGCTCATAAAAACACATCTTTTTTTTTTCTTTCTTTTTTTTTTTTTTTTTTTACACTAGTAGGCTTTTCTTTTACCTTGAAGTTTTCTCTAGACTTCAATTCTTTAGAACCTTGGTTATTTTCTTTTACCTCCCTGAAATAAGAGGGAAGATCCAGGGGTGACTAATTTAAAAAAATATTTTTAAAAATATTTGTGACATGTAGTATATACAGTTATTACACCAGCTTTTAGTGCAAGAGTGAAATATATTTGATAACCTTGAGAGAAGAAACTGCCAAGTATGATCAACCTGTTGGCAAGTCACCTAGGTAAGGTTGCCTTGGGTTAGGTTTTCTCTATCAACTCCTACAGTGAATTTCCAAAGAACTTTCACAGGCTTTAAAAGTTTTAAAACCTATTTATTAACAAGAATTGCTTTTGTGTCTTTTACTTGAGAAATGACTGGGTGAAAGAGATTTTTTGACTTGAAATTTTTAAATTTTACAAAAATTAAATTTAAAGTTTAAAAGTTACTGTGCTTTTTATTGTTAAGTTGCTCTATAATTTCTAGACTCTACCAAGATCTCTACCCTTAATTGCCGCTTAGTTGTGGAAACTTCATTTAACCATGTTCAGTTGCTGCCTCAAGAAAGAAACAATCTTTTCTGGAATGGCCATCTGACCTAGTTATTCTCTTCACTGTGAATTAAGATGAACAGAACAAGCTTTTAATTTCATACCTGTCAATTAAAACCACAGAGCAACATTACCTCTAATGTAAGAGTATGTTTTTGTCCTGTGCAAACTTGATTTTTACTGCAAGCTTTCCTTTGCAATATTGCAAGTAGTGTAAAACACATATTAGACTTAAGTCTCAAATTAAGAGCTTCCAGTAAATTGCATGTTTACTTAACGACCATTGCATTGGTCTTGTAATGTTTAGTAGGAGGAAGTGCAATAGGAGTTCAATTTATTTAAAACATAGTTTTCTATTTATGTAGGAGTTTTTACCTTTAAACCATCTAATATGATTGTACTTTTTACAGGAGGAAGGCAAAGGTGTTTGTGTAGGTGATAGTGACTGCATAATGCATTACTAGGAAAGGGAACATTTCTTGCTCGGTGTTTTGATGAACCTTTAGTCTTAAGAAATGTCATTTGACCTTTCATTGTTCGCACAGAGCCTGTGGGAAAACCTCCATTACTGAGAAATTATTCAGAAATCTTAACACATAGCAAATTTCCTAATACTCATTTTTTCTGAAGTTTTGAGTAAAAAACTCAGATGATCCCATGGGGATTCAGCCATCTGATTTCAAGAAGTGGAACTTGAGGCTTATATTTGTATCATAAGAATACAAACATGTTACAGTATCATGAGAGCAAAGGATACCCATGGCATAACAAAAGACTGTGCTATGGTTGTTGCTATGATACTACCTGCCTCTGATTTCCAAGTTTTGTTATCTTTTGTGAGATGCTGCAGGAGGGTAATAAATGGCTGAAAAATTTTCTGCAGGTTAGAAAAGAATTTATTAAGCAGTAGATTGTATGTCTTTTCTACTTCAGTGAATTGTATGTAGTGCTTATAAAATACCTTGATCTATTTTAGTAAAGTGATCAAAAAAGTATGTATAGCATGTGTATTTTTTATGTCTTAATAGTTCTTTTCATTTTTAGCATTAAGACATTTGTATTTCCCCCAAACAGTATTTGAAGATAATTTCTGATGTCTACTGAAAACTATATTTTCCAAAGCAACGGCTCACATAGCAGTAGATATGAAAGATCCTTGAGATCTGTTTTGAATAGCAAATGACATATAATGAATAAAATAACGTAAAAGGGACAAGTCTATATTCCAAAGCTGTCTAAATAAAAACAGCTGCAGAGCATTTCCATTTTAGCGTGACACTGACATATTTATTCATGTCAACTCAGTAGGCATAGTCACATTGCAGTGCTTGGAGGTTCAAGCTAGCCTGATTACTGTTAAAGAACATACTCCATCTAAAGTAGCAAGAAATCGGATTTAAAAGGTACAAGTCCTCTCTGTTTTCAAAGGTTCCTGTCTCATTTTGAAACCTCCAAGGCACTTGCCTGCAGCGTGTGTGTTTGACTGCATGTCTCAATGCCACGAAGCTTCCCCCCTTGTCCCCGCACGCTGACGTCAGGGCGCTAATTGGCCGCTCTCGTGCGCAGGTTCCCTGCCATGCCCACCGCGGCCGACGTGGTGAACGCCTTGGATCCCCAGGCGCTTGCGTGCGTCCTGAGGACGTACGGCGAGGAGCGGCACGCCAAGCGCATCGCCGCCGCCATCGCCCGGGCACGCAGCGTGTACCCCATCACCCGGACGCAGCAGCTCGCCAGCATCGTGGCAGGTACCCTCATTAATTCTTCACGGTGGCTGCGAGAGGAAAAAATTCTAATCCCCCAAGTCCCAGAGGGATCTATTTGTACTTGAAGTCGTGCAGCATCTAATCCTGCCTCGTCTGCTCTGATGTCAGCTCTTTCTCTTTGCATTTTGTAAGCTCCTGCTTTTTATACTCTAGTTTGCCCATTAGTATAGGAATAGATTTTACATCAAGTGATTTATTTGTGCCAACCCAGTTGAAACACAGAGTGACAGCAACTTAGAGAATTCTTTATCCCAGCTACAAGGAAGACTTCAAATATCACATATGTCATAAGCTTCTCTTACTACTTTTTAATATTTTGGAGAGAATGGGGTCTACTGCAGCAGCTTCCGATTACAAATGAATTTAGATTATTTCTTTCCTTAAAGACCTAAAGAGCAAAAAGGATATATAGGCTCACTTTGTGAATGCCGACCAGGTCAACCTGAAGCACTTCTTGAAGTGCTTTATCTTTATCTTGCTTTATCTTATTCCACTGTAAACAACTCGAACAAGACATCATAGGTACTAAAAGAACCTTCACTTATGTGTTCTAGAGTAACAATTTCAAGGGAGACAAATTGGATAGAAGTATTATTCTTTCAAGTTAACGTTTTTCCGAGGAAAATAAGATCTCTGGGTATGTTGAAATTATTCACCCCTGTGAATATAGACCTTAAAACTGCCTATTCTGATTTGACTTTTAAAGTTATAATGTTTAAGTTGAGTGTAAATCTAGAAAACCTTTAAAATTACTATTTTCACAAAAATTTTATTACCTGAATAGTTTGTTTAATAATAATCAATATATACTGTTAATTAATGGAAACGTAAGGATGAGGATGGATATATCTAGTATTAATAGTAAACCTTTGTAAGTTTAATAGGACTTCTTTTAAAAGATTAGTAGTTCATAAAATTCCTCAACCTCACCAAACAGAAGCTTTGGATTTGTGCAAGTCAGGATACTTGAGGCAAAGTTTAGCTGGTGTGATCAAAATACCTGACTGGATTGCTTGGTGTAGGAAGACTCTGACTACTTTTTATGTGGGGAACAAAATATTGAACAGCTAAGTAGTAAATTATCATATGATCTTTTAACAATACTTCATTTTTAAAGAAGTGATTATCAACTAATAGCTTACAAAATTTTATCGCATGTATCTTATGCTCTTTGGAGGACTGTTAGTTAAAGTAATACCTGTTTTACTCTTTATTTAAAAAAAAAAAAAAAAAAAAAGGGAGGGAGAAAAATAAAGGGGCAGGGTAGGGACAACAAAGTTACTTCCAAATTCCTTTTGCCCACTGGCTTGAAATAAGTGGAAATGCTAGAGCATAAAGAAGGTAGTGCTCAAAAATGTGCCTTAGTGTTTATTGGGTTACCTGTGAGTCATCACTTGCTCATTTTAGGTGACAATAAAAGTGTGTTTTTTCATATTTTAAATTCTTACCTCTGTTTGAGAGCAGTTTGATATGTGAATCTAGTATGCAGGTATAATATAGATGCCAAAGAAAATCCAGTGTACATCTACCATAGATGGTTGGTAAATGCATACTTGTGTTACGCATAAGCAAAAAATTAAAACAGTCTTAGTTTATTTGCTTTTTATCCAGATTGGTACCTGTTTGAATAGAATTTATTCTATTTCTTTAGTGAAGAAATTTATTCTAATACTAGTGAATTTATTCTAATATAATATTCTAATACTAGTGAATTTATTCTAATATTCTAGTGAATAGAATTTATTCTATTTCTTTAGTGAAGAAACAGGATTTCTTTAGTGAAAAGCACAAGAATTAAACTGATTATACCTTAAGAGAAATTCTAAATAATAAGTAATTTTCAAATTAGAGAGGAAATAAACCACCAAACACTAGTTAAAATATTGGTTTTGTAATGCATCATCTCTCATTGATATATGCTCTACTGCAGAGTGATACCTGTGAAGTAGTTGAGGTAAGCTGAAGTGCCAGACACCAACACCTGCAGAATTCCCTTGGTGGCCCAGCACAAAAAACTCACAGTAATTAAAAATTAAAGCAGAATAGAATCTGTGACCCACTGTTTAAATGTGAAGTCCTTTAAAAAATTAAATAGAAAAATAAAATCTCATGTTTGAGGTATTCACATCATAATATGAACATGATGCCTTTCCAGAACAGAATTTTATTTTATTCATTTTTTGCCCAGTATGGGAGCGAGGAGAAAAATAAAAAGTCTAGACCACGAAGATAGATCTTTTTATCTCTTTCTTTCCTGGTTCTTTTTGCTAAATTGAGCATCTGGAAATTAATGTTGCCCATATTTGTTTCACAAGACATAATTGACTGTGACTACAGATTTTCTAAAACTCCAAGCTTGTGTATTAAGGTCCTGTTGATAACCACAATCTAACCAAGTCTAAGCTAGGTTTGTACCAGCCTGTAGAATGCCAGATGTGTGGTCTAAATAGAAAAATAGGTATTTTTTTTATCACTGGTAAGGAGGCAAGTGTGCAGGAAATAAATATTTAAGCTCACAGAAAAATCTGAAGTTCAAGTTTTAATGGTGATAGATATAATTTTGGAATAGTGCAATAAACCTATAAGTAGATTTATATATTTTAGGTCCAAGCTGTTGTAGACAGTGCTGTCTGGATATCTAAGTGATTCATCCAGCCCTGTGTTCCATTTAAAGGAAATACTTTGTTCAAGTTACTGTAGAGCCCAAGGATCATGAGTCTATATGCTGTGCGAATGAAGAATTCCTACAAAAAATGAAATGTTTTGCTTGATATATTTTTCTGAATGTTCTCTAAAAGGCTCCTGGTCCGTTGAAATAGGCAGACTACTTTGCTGTGAAACCCATAGTTTAGCTGGGAGTAAAAGGAACACTGCTGTTCTTGTAGAATTAAAATGAAAAATCAGAGGCTTCACCAGCTATCTTGTAAACCTGATGCACTTAAATATTGAAACCTTCTAGGATGTCATCATGTTATTCACCCCTGTAAACAGGTTCTCTTTCTGCAATGCAACCGAATGCCACTCACTGGTGGTATTTGTTTCACCCAGAATGCTCTGAAGACACTAGGGTCTTAACTGAAGATCTGGGAACAGATGTGGGGAGGTGATTGAGAAGCCCCTTCCAGGGACTGTTGTTAGTTGAGGAGCTAGTTGAGTTCTGTTTGGAAATGTTAGGCTTAACACTTACTATTTAAGTGTTGTTGTGATAAAAACTGTTTAAAATGTTTTAAAATGAATTCTTCATATTTTCAATGTAATTTTAATATATTTTTTCTGTGACTTTGGTTATTTACTTTGACTTCACGTGGTGATATATCTTGTTATCTCTTTGTGTTCAAAACTTAATTTTTCTTAGTGTTATATAGCTAGGTAATCTCCTAGCAAGTTATTTTGAGATAATGTAATCATTTGGAGTTGACAGAAATTGATGAGGAGCTATTAAATCTGAAGTTTGAGAAAGAACTAGTAAGTAAAGCTGGTCTCATCCACCTCTGTCCACATTTATAGACTTTAATTATCAGTTTGAAATTGGCAATATTGCCTGAATTTCAGATGAGTGTGAATTAACACCATGCTAAGGAAGGCTAGACAAAAGGACATTAGTTGCGTCACAGAAACTTATTAAATGCAATGCTAATTCAACACACAGATTCCTGCAAACAGGTGCAGGATCTGAATTAATTTTTAAACTCTCCCACTCTTACACTCTAGGGACTTTAATAGTTCATATTGACAGGCACAGCACGTTGTTAATTTCATTCACAAGCTTAAAAATTTCAATACATTTGAACACGTAAATGTATTAGATTTTTAGAAGTGCAAGTACCATGAGGGCATCCCAAAACTAAAATGATAATTTCTCTCACTGGGATTTCAAAGCAGTCATCTAGCCAGAAGCATGATATTTTTATGAATGAAATCCATTTTACAACCCTCCTATATCTTTTTTTCATATTATTGTATGTTGTACACCCTATTACCAGGAAGGATTTTTTTTAGTGTTGTAATTGGAGGGATATTGTTTCCTAGTAGAAGGCGCAAATAGGTTGTTTAATTAAACCAGGATTAACAGCGAACAGAATATTTTTTCACCCCAGAATAGATCAAATCTACTACCTACATTAAAAAGGAAGGGTGATAGCATGACAAAAATCACAATGTCAAGTTCTATTTATTATCTTTGTTGTTATTGTTGAAGACCAAGTTATACATAACTTAATTATTGTATTTGAAGACAGCAATATGTCATGGAAATGGTTTGATTTTGAGTTTCACTGCAGGAGAGGGTGATTAGCTGTATAAAGCTGCAAATTACTACTGTGAATATTAGAGTTATATAGTTTTATATATGACCTGCATTGCTATTTGGGCATGTTAATCTAAGGCATACAAGACCATTTTATACCTATGGAATATATTTATACTTATAGAATAAATTTAACGTCAACATCTGCCATAAATCTCTATCCTGAGGATTCAGTTTTCAAATCTAACTTACTTTACAGATCTTTCAAGTGACAGTTAATTCATATTGTAGGAAGATCCCTGTGCTCAGCCATGACCATGCATTTAGAAGAACCTTCTCAAGACATTTTAGTCCTTTATTCATCCTGGTAGCCTGAGTTCCTCATGCTTTTATTTGTGCATGTAGTATTGCAGTTGCCAAAGCACAGAGTGGTGTTCATGGTCAGACTGTAAAACATCTGATCAGATATCACTGTTTCACATTTCTAGATTTTTACAAAAGTAATTTTCAAGTAGAAGAAATCTTTATGTAATTCTTCTTAATTCAGATAGGTAAAAGGCATAGGATGGCGTTGGAGAAGCTTTCCATAGTTGATTAAATGAATAGATTTCATTCTAAGTTTCTGTTTTTATGGTTGGTCCCAAAAAAATACACAGGTTTGTACCCAGATTCCACTCTGACCCCTTATGCCTTGATTTGCCTTCTGTCTGTGATGCTTTGGAGAACCTTTCATACTCTAAAGAATATCAAGAATGGAATGGATTCTCCCCAGAAAGAAAAATAGCAGTATTTTTAGAAAATGGCCTAGTATTTAGATCATTGATATATGATACTTAAAATTTTTGGGTGCATCTTCACCCTCAGGCATTCCTGCCCTCTTCCCTCTCGGGCAAAGTTTCAATCTCTCTTTTCTCTCTCGGCTTATACAGAGAAGTGTATAATTCCTTAGAATTTGGGGGGGAGGAGGAAGAGGGAATCTTATAAAAGCAGTCTAAAATATTTCGTCTTTTGTGTTTTTTTTTTTTTAAAATCTGATTCATACTCTTGACAGTTACTACTCTAAGCATGTGAGAGCAGCTGTATCAATTGCTTTCTGTAAACTTTTGAGGTATTTTTGTGAGCATTGGAAGAAATAAAGACACAGGTAAACAATTTTTATACTCACACAAGGCTGCCTCTTTTAAGCTTTAAATAATTAGGTAAGGTGTTTACCACTTAATATGCTCTTATCTGTCTGTGAATTAATGCATGATGATCTAAAGGATAATATTTAAAAATTGTCTCCAGCATTCATTGTATACATATGTACATATATACATATATAGCCTTTTGCCTTAAGAGCAAAAAACAGATGATAGCAAAAAAAATACTGAACTGTCCTTGACTACTGAGTTGTAAGGCATAGGTTTCATCTAGCTTGTCTTCCTTTTTTCCCCAATTTCAGGTGTTATTTTGCATTTTAGCTTTGTGAAGTGTTTGAGGAAGAAATTTCTGTGAATGGTTACTAGGAAAAAAACAACACCCAACCTAGGCCCAGCTCAGTTTAATAGGGCTTATTTTCAGAAAGGAGAAGTCAGAGCAAACAAATTTGATATATTATAAAGAAGGAAGCTTACTGCTCTGGGTTCAGTTGTAAGTATACTTTCATTTAAAGTCAGCATGCACGAGTGGATCAATGTCAGCATAGAAATAAGAAAATATGAAATTATGTCTCTTCAAATTTGGCAGGTGCTTTTCCAGCATCAGCGCTGTTTGCACGAAAAGACTTGCTTCAGAGACCTACCCATGTTGCCACCAAAACTTTCCAAGGACTGCGAATATTCGTCAATAACGAGCTCCATGAACTCCTTATGGGCCTGAAGACTGCCGAGAAGTTTCTGAAACCCGGAGGTCGCCTCGTAGCCCTTTCTTTCCATTCTCTAGAAGATCGTATCATCAAACGCTTTCTTTATGGGATAGACATGACAGAAAAGCACAATCTAAGCTCAAGGCAGAAGATAAGGCGAGGTCTGAAAAATGGCTCCCAAGAAGACACAGAAGAATCTCCTAGTGCAAAATCCAGCTCAAAGTGGAGTTTTATACAGAAAAAAGTTCTCACACCCCAGGCCAAGGATATTCAAACAAACCCAAGAGGGAGATCTGCCAAGTTAAGAGCTGCTATTAAACTCTAAAATGAAATATATGATTATAAAATTGTATGACTTCCTAAAATTTCATTTTCCAGAACTGGACAGATCAAATGGAAAAATAAAATGGGGGAAAACAAACTTTTCTGTGAATTTTTCTTTCTTCTTTTTGTTCTTTTTAGTTAAAGGTGCGTTGAAAGGTAAAATATAGGTAGTTAAGCTGTTTATTTATAAATGTTTGTAATGTTTAAAGATGCTGATAAAAATTACACTTTGGATGTATGTGCACTATTTTCTTTATACTTAATTCAGAGTTTTCATATTAACGGTCTAAGTAGCCAATTGATACAGACACATTTTTTGAGGATCTTGACTTAGTACATGTCATCTTTTGAGAGCCTTGATTTAGGGCATGTAATTCAGATTCAATTCTGATGTAAATTTTAAAATACCCTAAGAGTATATATAATTTTGTCTCCCTATTTATTTGTTATGTGAATGGTTGTAGAACTTTTTCAAGAGATGATTCCTAAATAAATTAATAACAGTATCTAATGTTTTCTTCACATTTATAAATTTATAAATGAGTTCTTCTATTTAGTAAATACTTAAGTTATATGAATGATCAACTGGTTATATAGTGTTTATGGCATCGAAATCATGAATGTGTTTTGGGATGGGGAAACAGATGCTTACAAGTTCACTCACTGCTTGTCTGCCAACAAGAAAAGCAGCGATAACTGGAAGATGTTTTGTAGTAGATGATCTTGATTTCTTCCTGTGTACCTAACTTCTGTGAAAACATCCTGTAAAATTGTGTGTGTTCATTCAATTATAATTAACCCATCAGAAGGAGGTTTTGTGGACCTTATGCAGTGTTCCTTTTTGCTGGTGATGATTTATTAGAGGTTGCCATTTAGGTAAGTATTAAAATATTTTTAAGCAGCTAATTGTAACACCAGATTTCTATTGGAGTGCTATGCTAATTAGTTTAAGTGGCAACAGAGATGTTGTTGATAAAGCAAATTATTATGAAATGAATTTTTTCCTGAGTTGGTATATTACCTTACAAAACCATTGCTTTGTTATCACCTTGATGTTGAACAGAAAATAGTGCAAATTTCCACTCTTTAGAGCTCTGACTGCTCTCTTCAGAAGGGGAGAAAAAAATCTTATTTGGTTAATTCATCTGTAGCAGGATTTCATTTTGTATGAACGTGCAGCACGGCTGGCAGAGTAAGTGCGATTTCTGACTCAAATTGTTAAATGATTAAGTTTCTTTTGAAAGAAAACTGGGTAATATTAAACTCAATTTTCACGAAACCTCTTCTTTGTGTTATTGTAAATACTATTTCACTGGAATTATCTGAATTGTCAGATATCAAGAAGTTGAAATTTTTGTTTTTCCATCTATAATATATGCTATACTGAAATATATATTGTTTAGTTCCTTGATAAAGTGAAGTCATCTAATATCAGTGGTATTCTTAAGTGTGTATACATCATGACATCTATCACTAGTGCGAAATAACACCTGAATGATGATGACTACTTCATATTTTCCTGAAATTTCAATATTTTTACTTCTTTCATTATGTGTGCTATTAAATATTAAATATAACTTCAGATAATATTTACTGTTGACATCACAAAGGCAACAAACTGTAGCTAGAATTGACATTTTTCTCATCCAAACATTAAATATAAATAGCTTAAGTTATTTTTGGTTAAGATATATTGAAACATTCTGCAATTTTAAGTTGTAAAAATTATGCCTCTTGAATAGGCTTAGAAGAGCGGTTATGTAGTGGTATGAGTTTTTCAGGGATGCATATCAGGAAGACCTGTAGAAGCATCAGTAAGAGGTAAGTGTATTTCAGAGATGATATTCAGGTACTCTTATTATTTCAAATAACGTATGCCTATAATCGTGTTTAAAAACCACACTCCTCCCATCTAATTTCAAAAGCATGGCTTCTTATGCTGTTTGCTAAGATTGATGCTATATTTCTCGTCACATAGAATTCCAGAATGATTGAGACTGGAAGAAACCCCCCAGAGATCATCTAGTCCAACCCTCTGTACCAGCAGAGCATGTGGCACCTGATCGCATCCAGGTGAGGTTTGAAGATCTCCAGAGAAGGAGACTCCACAACCTCCCTGGGCAGCCTGTTCCAGGGCTCTATAACCCTCGCAGTGAAGAAGTTCCATCTTATATGGAGATGGAATTTCCTGTGTTTTAATTTGTACTCATGAACAGTTTGCCACTGTCCACCACCAAAAAGAGTTTGCCCCCATCTTATTTAAAGTCTCTCCTCAGATAGTTGTATATATTGATCTCACTCCAATAGAACCAATTGCAGAATAATAATCTAAGGGCAAAGCCTATTGTCCAAGTTTATAAGAAATATAACAATACTGTGGTGCTAAACATCACAGGAATAAGAAAGAGAAGAACATTCAGTAATAGTCATGGTGATAGTGCAGTTGCTCATGAAAATGGATGTGCAAGAAGAGTACTTAATATTTTAGAGTTATTTAGAGTTAATATTACAAGAATACTTAATATTTTTTCATGCCAAAACTTCAGAAATATGTTGAAAAAATGAAAATAGTGGTAAAAACAGGATGAGAAACCAGCTATATGAGTATTTCTGTATTGTAAACAAGCTTTATTTTGAAATGTTGCATTTTAAAAAAGAAAAGATTTAAGTTAGCTGTGCACAGGTAAAATTGATATATTTCTGGGCTAACATACCTCCTTGGAGAAGAGATTACTGACGGTAGACAGTGGTAGAAGACAGAATAATAGATTGAAAACTTCAGACAATTATACTGTAAGAAGATTTTTATAGCAAAAATACTTTTTTAAAAGGCACAATTGTAAAGAACAAGTAATTAGCTGTATTTAAAGCATGCTTAACAATAGCTATATAGCTGTTCTATTGTTTCACCTATTGCTGCCTTAAAATTAGTTTCATTTCATTGGAATATAAGGACCTAGTGTGTTATGTTTTTGATGCTGTAAACAAGTGATATATTTTTCATTGTGTTTTTAAAAAATCTATTACAAATGAGTCAGCTCATCTCTCATGAGTCTTATGGTAACATAAAAAGAAGGTCTTTTCGAGAGGTTATTGTTAAAAATGTCAAGGTTTGTGTAGATCTACTAAGGGTTTTTTCATATGTTAGCTTGAAGGAGAGGATTCTCAATGTACACGTGAGGGGACAAAGTTGTTTTCATAAACACTTTTAGCAAATGACTACTTTCTAGTAGCAAATACTGTATGTAACTTTGTTTACTGTTTTCTATAGGAACATTTCTATTATTTATTAATAACCACTTATATAATGGCTACAATATTTCCTTTTTGTTGCAAAATTAGCAGTTTTCATTGAAGAGATTATGCTCTAAACAAGTCACCCCTGTAGGGGAAGAAACAAGAGAAAAAATGCCTTGAGGTGAGGGTGATGGTGCATGTGTGGCATGATTTCAACTAGCAGTCTTAGGTACAGGTTGTTGTTGGTTTTGTTAGTTTATATTTGAAATAGCTTAGGCATCAGTCTTGATTTACTGTTTTGAATATCACTGTACAAAAGTGCTTGTGAAGAATGTGAAGAATTTACACAGGAAATTCATGAACTCATAGACCAATTAATTACTGTCAATCTGTTTAACATCCCTGCCTCTATCAAGATTAATAAATGGTTCCAGACCTGTTTTTCCCCATGCTCCAAAATAGGGCTATTTATACTCAGATTACACCATTCAATACGCTATGGGAGTCTGTATAGGCAAACATTTGTTTTTCTGCATATAGCAGCTGTTAAAGAGCAGTCTGTAGTGGGGAGTAAAGTGACATAATTTTTTTCTAAAGTGTATATATCAAATATTTCCTGCTTTTTTTTTTTTTTTTTACACTTGAGGTATTCTGGAATTAAAATACTTTTGTGGGTTAATTAAAAATTGCAGTGCTACAGTGAATCATGTAAATAATTTATATGAATATAGAACAAACCCTTCCCTTCTTCCTTTCCTCCCAGCCACTCAGAAAGATGGAACAGAAAAATGTTTAATTAAAAAGTAAAGAAGAATAAGTTTTAAAACTTGTCAAAATTGAACACTACCTTCCAAATTAACGTTATGGTGAAGTTGGATAAGTTGACATCCAGCAGAATTGCATATACATGGATGTTCTGCAAGGTTTTCTTTATTAAGCAATTTTTCCTGTTTTAGGATAATTGTGTAACTGGTCGTTCTACCAGTCCCCATACATGGATGCTGAGCATGGTTTCTAGTGTGTTATCACAGGTACCAACAGGAAGGTATGAATGGTTTCAAACCTATGCCTCTGTTTTTATTGCTCTCCTAGGCAGTTAAAATGGCTTTACCTTTCTTAATTAGAATGTGAAATTACTTCTGAGTGAGACCCTCTTCTCCTTCAGAAAGCTCTAAGATACTCTACTATACCTGACATCCACCCAACTTTAGTAAACAACAAAGTGTTCAGTAGTTCTGTTTCTTTTGACATATTTCACTGATGACACACCATGTTTTCTAATATTGCTATTACATAATAAAGCAGGAGAGGGGAAAATATTTATTCATAAGAAGACTAAGCTGTAAAAGCATAGTAAATTATTGGCTGTCTGAATTTCTTGCTGTGCCAGTGTAGGCATTTTTATAGGAAGAAATAAAACTTTTTCGTTGTATCATGATCTTTAAACAAATTATATTTTTGCTGGTGTTTTTAAAACCTACTTGGCTTTATTGTAATAATCAAAAAAGTAGCTTTTTTTTTCAACTTTTATAGTGCTTTAAACTTGACACCTTGTTTATAGATGTGTCTTTCAAGAGTAAAACTGGAGATGTAGCTCCCTCTATCTGTCTTGGGAATATCTGTGTTTTCTTCCTTTCAGAAAGCACCTGTAAATGATTATCATAACAGTATGTTTATTGTGAACATGAAGAGACCAGTGGAAAACACATGAATAACTTATTTTACAGGTCAATAGTTGTTTTAACTTACTCTAACTGGAATTTTAGAAGAACAAAGACTACCGAAGGGTGAGTCATTTTCTCCTCTGGAAATACTTCATTTAAGATATCTGATTCAAAACACAGAAAAGCAAGCTTGAATAGTAACAATCTTAAACTTATTAATATAAAATATAGAAAATCAAATTTATTCTATAAGTATACAGAATAATATTTGTATACATAGCTATTCTTCGGTATTGTTGCTATAGAAGGAACAATGGCAAATGTCAACATTTATAGAAGAAACACTTTCTACATCAATGGGCAAATCTCTACTAGTAGGAAAATGACAGGGTATTTGACACATACTGAAATAAAATAAATGAAATTACATAAATCACATCCTAGAATTCATACATGCTAGAATACTTGAATAGGAATTTAAGTTCTGGACAATCGCACTCATTTGTTTCAAAGTCGAATCAATTGGAGCTTCTGGATGCTCTTATGGCGGAAAAAGTGTAACCTACCTTTCAGTTTTGGCTTGATTGTATGCACCATATCGCAGGACTCAATATAAGTCACTATTAAGCTTGTGATGCTATTAACAGAATTTGATAGCCATTAATAACACTAATATAATGTTAACATAGCATTAACATAACATTAACGACAGTTTATGGAAAGTTGATAATGCTGACAAAATAATCCATTTTGAAGTGTGCTATTAGAACCTGTGTATTAAAATGTATAGAAGCTTAATAGTAATATATTCCTATGTGCTATGTACTAACCTGTGTATTAAAACATATTTAGACTAGCAAATTTTTTTATTATTGTAAACTCTATGCATTTTTACATTCTGCAAAGACTTTGCAAAGAACTGAACTGAATGGAGACGTGACAGATCTGGCAGATAAGTATCTGAAAATACTGAGGGTATCTGTGTTAAACTGTTTTGTAATGCGGTGCTAATGACACATCCCTACATGTTCATACACACACAGTCTGAGAGCCTAATCACGCAACCTTTACTTATGAAAATAGCTTTGTTACAAGCACAGATTATTTCTAAGTGTCTTGTTTCTCAAAGTTGTGTTAGAAATGGCAGTCAAAATCTTGGGAGTTAATGAGAGAAGTGGAGATAAGCCCAATGGTTTTATCTTAAGCACATTGAGCGTGAGGAGTAATTAGAAAGTAGTTGGAAATAGAATAATGTAGTAGTAATCCAAATTGTAATTGAAATAATGTAATGGTGAATTAACAAAGTTAGTATACAAACTGATATACTGGTACGTATAACAATAATGTATTTTGCAGTGGTTTTATATTAGCAATAAAAGGTTTTGGAAGAATAAGACTAAGAAAACTTGAAAAAAAGCCTTTGTACTAACTCTGTGTACTAAGTTTTACAGTGGAAGAGGACAGGAGAGAGAGAAAAATCATCTGAGAGGAAAGAAAGTTCATTCCACAAAAGAATTTGCTGTTGCTGCTCCAATGAAAACCAATAAAAATCTTCCACTGATATTAGAAATGCAGGATCAGGACCTAATCTGCTCATGTGCTGCAGTTGTCACCATTAATCATAATCACTCTATAAAAAAAATCAACAAGTGATACACAGTTATTAATTGGTAGACTAATTAAATGAGCTTGGCAAATACCCTGCTTTAAATATAGTTGTGCAGCAGTTAATTGTATCCTCAAGCAAAAGTAATTAGGACCTAAGATGAGAGATGTGTCGCACTGGCCTTGGTTTTGGTGTGTGGGTCCCAAGTAAACATAGCAGTGCTGGGCTGCACCCTCTGCACCTGGGTAGAAGCAATTCTGTAGCTGATACGGTGTGATGACTGATGAGGAGGAGATGGAAATCTGAGGGTTCTCTTAAAACAATTTAGTTTTCAAAATCTTGACATATTAACAAATACGTTATTAATAGAGCTTTGGTGATGTGTAAAGGAAGATGTTACAAGCTGCTTGTAGGGCTGTTTTCTGGTTTATATCTTGCTGTTGTTGTTGATGTCTTTTTCTCTATTTGGGGCAAGTTGCTATTCTTTTAAAATAGGGGACAATGTTCCTGAAACAATCAACAGTCAATGATTTTCCTTGAGATAAGAAAAATAACGAATGAATTTAATACAGCGACAGCTCCAGTTAGATCCCTATGGGAGCATGATCCTGCAGTGTAAATAGCACATTTTGCAGTAGTTGGTAGTTCAGTAGCAGATAAAATTGTTCTTGTTTGACATTTAGCCCCTCCATAGTTAAAAATGGTAGGGACTGCATGCAGGCTGTCCAAGAGTTAGGCTAGTTTTGAGGTTTCTGGTTCATTTGAGTGGACTTCTTTTACTAAATTTTGTAAAGTATTTAGTTTTTCTTAGAAAAGATAGTTGATTCCTTTTCTAATCCAGTATCAACAAAGCAGTGCACTGTTTTCAGTTTTTATTTTTAATCAGTAAATAAGGATCTGCTCACTTTGACTTCTGTCTCTTTTCAAGTCATTCATTGTTTCCATTAAGAGTACAGAATTAATACTGTCTATTAAATAAAATTATTGAATATCACATTTCTCTACATATCATATCGCATTAACTGGTCTTAATTGCAATCACTTCTAATAGTAATTGTTACAGAATAAGTTTTGCTTACTATGCATTTTTTCTAAGCAAAGTAAAAGTTATTTTTCTATGTTTAAAAAACAAACAAACAAAAAAAAAACCCAAAAACAAGGAAGTGCATTTGTATTGAAGCCAACACCTCATTTAGTGTTGACAGATCTCATTACCCATGCAATTAATGGTGTTCCAAGTTTGCCCGTGGGCATGAGAGTCTCAACTTTCTTAAGACATGTAAGTCATTTTCCAGCCTTTTTCATAACTGAAGGAAAAATCATTCAACTTGGGGCTCCTTATCTCTTTCTATGATCCTTTAGTTAATCCTTCTTTTTGTCCTTTTTGTCTTCTTTTAAGCTAAGCTTATTTCCTAAATGATGCTTCACTTCCATTTTTGAGCATTTGAGTTTGGCAGTGTGTAGAGATTTAAAAACCTCGGTACCTTGGGGGTTGCTCTTCTATCAAGGGATTTGTTTTCCACTTTTTTTTTTCTTCTTGCCCCACCACTCCATTTGACACTCTACAAAGTGTGTGTATGGCAGCCTGGAGGAAAATGCAAGACTGGTTCTGTAATTCATCACTGCTTTCTCTTTGTATTTGGAAAATCTCTGTTGAAACTGGCTTGCTGAAAAGCTGCTTAATTTTAGGTCATCTTAGCTGTCTTCTGAGCCCCGTAGGTGAACAACCCAATACTGGAGCTTTCAGCATCCCTGACGAGGCTCCTGTTGAGTTGTGGAGAGGTAGGAGTGTCATTTCTCTGGGGTGCTCATACAGTCCCCAGTTTGGCACCTGCCTCAATTTGCAGCCTGTTGGAAACACTGAAGATGAAGATGGGAGCCTGAAGCAAAATATTATTATTGTGCATTTGAATAATCGTGTATTGTGAATGTTAAAATAAAGTTACTGGGAATAGCTTTGTAGTAAAACCCTGAGTGGGTTACTTATTACCTTTATTTCTAGTATCTTTTTGTTTAGTTCTCGCTATCACAGTGCAATGGAAAACTTACATTCTCTTCCTCTCATTCTGTGAGTTGAGGAGTGAGATATCCAGCTTGTTTCAGTCTCAAGGAAAAGGTTAGAATTTCAGTCACTTCCTTTCTGAGTCACCATTTGTCATCATCAGATCTGCCTCTGTGGCAGAGCTGCTACATGGCCTTTCTTTTTCAGGGCGTAGTAAACTCTAGTTGCTGTTTGAAGGAAGTTCAAAAGTCTATAAATAATTTTTTTAAAAAAAGTAGGATGAGTCTTACATAAGTATTTAGAAACAATATGAATTGATTTCACCACTTAAATTGTAGATGTCTAGGTTTTTTTCTTCATCAATTAATAGTGAATTAAACATATCTTTACCTTAATTGATTTAAAAGCTTTCAAAAAGTAGGTGTTTCTCAAGCAATCTGGTTGTATCCTTGCTGTAGGAGTTATGCTTTTCTCTTGCTTTAATGATGGTTGTGTGCCAAGGCACAAGGGTATGAACATGTGGTTGGGTCTGTCCATTAACACACACCCAGTGCTGTTTGGAACTTCTTATTGATGAGGCTCTAGCAATATGTAGTATAACGGGGTTGTATGAAGTGGCCTTTGGCTCACCCTCTGTATAGACTGAGCTTTATTACTGGAAATGGAGAAGCATTTTATTCTCTAGAAGAGTTTTGCACATGGCATTTTTGGTATAGGTTAAATTTTGAAGTGGGAGTGTGCTCAGCAGTGAGGAGAAGTGTTTGACAGCAATATTGCATTAAGTGTTTGCAGTTTAATGCAGTTCAAGTTGCAGCAGAGGTTTCCAGTTTTTCCCTAGATAATGTTAAATTGGCAGCAGTTGAGAAATATGGCCCAGTGTTAAATTCAACAGCTTACTAGTCCAAGTCAGCCTTTAAAATGGGTCAAGTGGGCCATTTATGGCCAGCCTTTAAATGGACCCAAGTGGCACCTCGCAGGATCCGCTCTGTAGGTACAGGGGACTTGGCAAGGATGTTTGGGAGAGGATGACTACTGGAATAGGAATAGATATTAAGGTGGTGATGAGAGAAAACTTTGGAAATATGAGTCTATGTGAGCAGTAGCCAGTCCGTGAGTGGTTGCTGCCTTTAATAGCTCTCTTAGCATTCTCCTATAGGTCCTGCTTCTGTCCCAGAATTGTGTGGGGAAACAGAGAGAAGGGAATTGCAGCTGACAGTTTGCCTGGGCAGTCTATGATTTAATGGCCTTTTCTGGCAAGAAGGGGCACCAGCATAAAAACATCATCCTTTTTCTCAGCAAAGTGCTCCATGCACAAAGTGCTCTATGCATAAATAAGTTAAGCTGCATGCAGCTGTGCAAAGTTGTTGCAGGCCTGAATGTTAAATAGGAAATGCAGATTTTGACATCAAAGGAGAGTCAAGACTTTGCTGTGATTTTGCTCAGAACAGAGAATTGGCTTAGAAGAAAATTGGCTGTTTG
>JAUBOD010000893.1:1794869-1805117 GCA_032353885.1 Nothura maculosa | reverse complement strand
TCAGCACATCTTTTTATTTGGAGTTAAGAGATTCCAGCAATTGGAAAAATGAAGACAGTAATGAAGTAAGGCTATTATCATTATTTGCCCTTTAAGCAAGCAACATACAAGCTCAACTTTTAATTTTAGTTGAAAACACCAATAGTAGTTTACTGATTTAGATTGGTTTTTAATATTATCTCATGAAATTTATTCATAGATTTCACAATTCAAGATTACTCTGGAGTCAAAGACTGTAGGATTTCCCCCCCTGCTCTGTCCTGGGATGGCAGGTTAGGAGTACTTGTAGCTCACTGCACAATGAGATGTTCAGCAAAGAAATAACTTTAGAAATAATAAACCTTTTTTAAAAAATTGGAAAAATATGTCCTGTGTTCTCGAGCGCAGGCACTAGATTAAATAAAAGCAGGAGGTTAAAGGAAAAAGAATCAATAGGCATCTTTTGTGTTCTGGTGTTTGTCTGGTATAGGTATGTTACTGAAAAGTCTCACTTAACTTACTAGGGTGAAGAAATAATAAATATGAAGTTTTAAACAGTCTTTACAAATATGCTCCAAACACATTTGAAATGTATGTCGTGATATGCATATAATGCAATACACAATTCTGGAAAGCTTTAGGCAAATTCTTTGAGGAAAGACCTTTGTAGCATATGTTTAAGTTTATAAGTAAGTTTAAGTAATGTAGAGGAACAATTTGTATGTTTTATTGCTGAGAGAAAACTTCAAGGAATAAAAATATGCATACACAAGGAATGTAAAGTAAAGTCATATGGGAATTTACACTAATTTTCTACCCTAATTCTTCGTGCTGATGTGCTTGATGTGCAAAACATGCAAGGTAACTCAACCCACCTGAAATAAGCTACTTCTGACTCAATTGGATAATAAAGCCTAAAAGTTTGGAAAAGGTCATGCTTACTGTTAGCCAAGAGTGACTTAAGCATAATTCACATGGTCTTGCTCTGTAAATTGATATCCTGGGTGATTGCATAGTAACAGGCCCTCACAACTCCTTGGAAATTGCACAAAGAGTATTAAATAGAGGCACGCAGGGCTGGATGACACTCAGGTATTCTTTATAATACAAAAGAATTTATTTCAGTTGCTGTTGTGCAGAGTGAATACCAGATGTATTTGCACTCATTAAGAGCTCCTTTAGAGATATTGTGGAAAGAAGTCACTGTCACCCTTCCTTGACTCTGTGCATGCCAGTTCATGCAGGAGTAGCCCTATAAAACGGGCTGTTGCTAAGCTTAGAACACTCCACTAAATATTCTTTAGCACATTTTTTCCCATCTGGATTACTGCAGGCCCATTAAATGCCTTTAGAGTATGCACCTGAACTTCTTTGCATGCATGTTACCTTAATTTTTAGGGGAAGAATCACAAAGTTTTTTGTGATTGAATTTAAAACAATACTTATTTTCTCATTGGTAACATTGCTTTTAGCAACCTGTTGACCTCTTAACGGTGGTTTCCTTTAATGCTTTCTTGCAGTCTTGACTTTGCTTAGCTCTTTGTTTTCCTTTCATTTTTCTGACTGTAAGATGCTTGGAATTTTAGAGTCTATCTGCAGTTGATGCTTGGTGCACTGATCAAGCTAGTGAATTACTAAATCATTATATTAACATAAAAATGCATTAACAAGCCTCTTCTGGAAGTATATCTCCTTATATGTGAAACTTCAGGAAATGTTACCAGGCTTTTGACCATCTCATGCTTCATTTTCTGAATTGTCAAATCTTAGTAAATTCAGTCTCTATTCTGGAATTATTTTGTCCTTCAACTGAATATAGCTTTTATCATTATTTCTTTTGTTGCCCCTCGTCATGCTATTGTAATAATAGTTGTGAAGAAATAAGTTTTATTAATTTGTCTGTTGGACTGTCATATGGGTGCTACATGAAGAGAAGGAAGAAAGGTACTTGGGAACAGATTTCAACTTGATCGTAGCAGAACTGCATGCACTTAAAGTTATGATGATTCATTGTTTGTAAAAGATCTATTTTTAGTTGGCCTGAATTATATGGAGATTAAAGAGAATGATTAGCATAAAATTCCCCTTGATGCTTCTGCAGTTGGTATAGCACAAAGACTTTGATAAGATTTCATCAGCCTGGATAACTTTGAATCCCTCAGTATGTACAAAAGGCAGGCTGCTAACCATACAAAAGCTTTTGTGGGTCAGTGATCTGTTCTGAAAAAATACAGCTTTTCAGAAAGAATACACTCCAAAATAATGCTTTACAGAACTAGGATTGTCAGAAGAATGAAACTAATAGATAAGGAGCCAAGATATATTTGTAGCTGTAGAGAGAACACAGATCTTCAGGAAAAGAAGAATCCATTGGAATTAGGTTTTGCTGGGTGTTCTGCTTTCTTAACACCAAATGAACACATCCTTCACATTTTGCATCCTTCCAGACTGTTTTCTCTTAATTGATAAAAATGGTTGCTAGATGGGGTGGATTCCAGTGGTGACAAAGATGACCAGCTATGTTAGGTCGCAGGTTGAATGATTTTCTTAGAACCTCTCTTCATTTATCAGCGTGCCATAGGAAGAAAAATATCAAGTCATTTGTTGCAATACTTAAGCTGCCACTGCAGGTATGAAATATGATGAACAAGGCAGAATATGTAATTGTTATAAAGCACTTCCAGTGCAGCTCACTCATCTAAGAATGTTGTGTTCTCATAATTGGGTGAGGAACAGTATTTCCCTTCCTAGGAAAGAGTTGTCTCTGGAGGGAAAATCCGAAAGGTGTTTAATATACTAGTTTTTCTCAGAAGAACAAAAATTTAGCAACAGAGTTCAGAATTGATATTTTGTAGTTGGCTGGAGAACTGCAAACCTGTATTATATATATTTCCTTCTAACAGGGGTATCTGATATGTCAGTGTGTTATCATGCCAGAACCTGGCCTATTAACTTATCAGTTATTTATTAGACCAGTAATAACTGTTACTCTATAAAAATCACATTTGAAGTGTCCTTATCTTTATCCCCTGAACATAAGTTGTCTTTCTGGTCCTTAAATAAAATACCTTTGTAATACATGAAAAAAAACACAAAATGAAATCAACTACTAAGAAAGGACATGAGGGGAAAAAATGTTTTGTAAAGGAAGATTTTGTTTGAGTTTTTGTTCTTTTCAAAGTGCTACATTGGAAATTCGTGTATGTGGAGGGAATACTTGGACAGAGAACGAATCCGTCACATAATTTGCACTTTTATGAGAGAGACTGTGTGTGTGTCTCACATTATGCAGAACCATCAAACAAAAACAAGGGTCACAGCTTGTTTAAAAAAAAAAAAAAAGTTGTTTTTAGTAGCTGTTAGACTGAGCAAGATGTTACAATATTTAGTCTTCTGGAAGATGTAAATAGGCCATTAAATCTCAGATGAATCAAGTCAGTTTCCAGTTGGCTTCAGACTTACCTTTTTGGAATCACTGCAGCGGTGCTTGGCCTGTGACTGTGTTGATGTGAAAGCAATGGGACAGTAAGTTTTAGTGGGACTAAAATTTGATCCAGTGTGCCAGAATGAAGGGCTGGTTTGAAAATAGGCTTCTTTATCTGTGGTTCTTTATCTGTGTGACCTTTCTGCAAGAAAGGGGGAAAAAGGTCAAAAGCTTTTAGATGGACCTCAAATATTCATTTTGTTTCTAGCATTGCACAAAGTGGGGTTTAAAGGTTTATAGGGAGTGCCAAGCTGTACTTCTGGTCTATTGATAGATGAATTATTGAAGTTAAGTCAAAAATAGTTCCTTCTATTTAATTTTTTTCTTCATGATAATCTCTATAGTAACATATTAGGACTTGATCTTTAAGAAAATATTAAGCAGTATTTGGGGAATATTGCTTAGCTCTGAAACCTGAGCTTGGCTATTCTGATTGCTGTTAGAATGGTCTTTTGTTTTGCCTGCTCAGAAAGTGTTTTCCTTAGTATTTTTCTCTCAACAAAGTAGGTAGCCCGGACCAGAGATCTTTTTCAAATGACAATTGGGAACAAGTTTAGGAAAAATATAATTTAGTCCTATAAATGCAAAAAGATTCAGTGTCTGTGGGACAAGAGAACAAACCCTAGTGGTATTTATTTTACTATGGAAGCATCCTATTCAAGCAAGGGCTGCTTATGGCAGAAGATATATATTTTATGTATGTATGTATAAAAGAATATAAAGTCAATCCCTTATTTGAGTAGGTGGTCAAATAAGTATGAGCTGGTATAAGGTGATTAGCATTCTCAAATCACCCAGGATAGGTAAAAACCAGCTTTAAATACAGAGTGTATTTCTGTGATCTCTCAAGAGAATATCGGTCTGTGATTATTGAACAGAAGAAAATCTCCAATGTATTGAGAAAGATTTTACAGTTAACTTATGGTAAAAGGTTTCTTGCAAGTAGGAGTGGATGCTGCCTCTGAACTTGTTAGGATGGATATTTTAAAATGTCATCACACTGCTTATATTTGAGTCATATTACATTTACTAACAAGATTGTAATATGCTTTTGCAAAGTTTTCAAGCTTGCAAGTGTCTATAATGAGTTAAAAGTACATGTTAAATATTGTTAATTTCTGACTTGAAGAGGCTTCTTTGAAGCTTCTGTATGCTTCCATTCTGGCTTTCTTTGGTGTTAAAAGCTATTTTGAAATGCTCAGATTTTTTTTTCTTTTTGTTATGACTTTGAACACATTCTATAGCTAGGTGTTTTGTTTTGTTTTGTTTTTAAAAAAAGGAACTAACAGTTGACTGCTGTGTTTAAAAGATGCTCGCAGCAGATGGCATAAAAATGAACTTGGCCTTATATTTTTAAACAAGGGAGGAGTGAGGGCAAAGGACTTGCTTGAGTACTATTGCAATCAGAACATAGCTCATTCCCTTGTAAGGAGGGGAACAAAGCCTTCTATGTGAACCTCTTTGAGGATGGGGTTACGTGAATTATTTTTGTGAATGATGCAAGATCGAGCTCGTGAGAGTCTGATCAAATCCAGATGGAGAGAAAGAACAAGAGTCCATATGGGAATCTTGCTGTTCACAGATTCACAATAAAAATTTGGTGAAAATATGAACTTTTGGAAGCCCAGGTAATCCAGGGAAGGTCAAGCAATTAAATGGAACCAATGAATAAGAGCCAATTCTTGGCTGTTAAAACTTGCTGAAAATAACAAAAACTTGATAGTAGAATTTGTTGTAAAGTTTTATTTCATTATTTTCATTGTATATTTGAACTGGGAAGCTCCTTATTGTCTCTCAATGTCACTTTGATTCTCATGGTTTTAGCTTAACAGTTTATTAAAAAAAAATAATTGCTCTCAGGGAACAAAGTTGCAAAGCTGCAAAGAATCCATCAACCCCAACTGAAGCCCAGAGACAGAGCTGTTGCTGCTGTTGGAACAATACTCCAGCAATGCTTAGAACATGTGTTCATCGTTGCAGGTCTGTTCTCTTTATCTTGGGCTGAGCTGAATCATTTTTATTAGATGGAACTAAGTTTTAAAAATTGGGGAGAATTATTGTGCTAAATGCAGACCATTGGAACTATAGTGGTTATGTTCACTGGACAGCTGATCACTGGGCCTTCATAGCAACCTATAGCTTTGCCCACAAAATTTAATGCTAAGCTATAATATAAGGTAATCTTGCAATAATCCTTTGTATGGGTAGAGCTGTAGAGCTGACCTTCCATTTTTACGACAAAACTCCTGTTGAAAACAACTCTTTGAAATGGGCAGTTTTAACTTCGGAAACAGTGTACTTGTCTGATGCTGTGAATAACATTGATTCATAGATGATGGTATTCAAAAAAAAAAAAATAACACCATGTAATTAGGACACTGCACAGACAGAAAGGGAAAACTGCACAGTACAGTAAGCCTGGAAACTTACGCTTCAAATTAGAAGAAATTTATATTATTTCTTAGTATTCTTACTAGAAAAAAAGTAGCAAAAAAAAATCTTTTTTGATGCACAATTATAACAACTTTCCACCTTCTGCATGTTCCCCCTTTGCGTCATCAAACCACACCAGCATTACGGGTCCAGCAGTGTCCTGAACTCTGGTATTTAAGGTGCAGGACTAATGGAACTAGCTGAAAAGGAAGCAAAAGCTGTTTCTAAGAGTAGGAGTGTTCTGTTTTTATCTTGTAGTGGGTTCAAGATAAGAGTTGGAGAATGGAGACTTTTCTTTCTTTTTATCCTTATTCCTTACCAAGGGAGCACACAGCAACCCCGTGATCCTCTTAAGAGGATGGATGGCTATGGCCATGTCTGATGAGCAAGACTGCAGTCCTCTCTCCTTCACAGATACTTTTAGCACCATTCTTACTGCCTACATGTTAATTTAGCATGGCAAACACTAAAATACCTGTGTACCTCATTCTAGCAATACCGAGAAATACCTAACGGAAGCTTGTAAGTGTATGGTTTTGGTAGTCTAGGTGCACAGGAGGTTACTATTTTGTACTAATTATTTTATGCTTTGCAATGTTATTGCACTGCTATTACAGTAGTTATTTCACAATTATTAAGCAATATGTAGCTTTGTTTTTGTTATTTGAAGCATTTTTTTGCAAATTTTGACAAATACATCATGGGATCCAAACTGCAGCTTTCTGCAGGGCAGAATGGTCCTGGTAGCAGGCAGAAGGTGAGGCTTAAAAATGAGTTGTTAATGTTGTCTTTTACATCCTTTGGATTTTATTGATTGATTGTTTTTCCATCTTAAGAACTGATAAGTAATACTGATAACTGATAGTAAATAATAATTACTGATGATAAGTAATACTGATAACTGGTAAGTAATGCACGTGGCATAAAGGTATGGGTATAGGACATGTACACAATGCAGTGTTTTTGTACATTATATAGAATAGCTAAGAACAACCAGGTAAGATATTACATTCCTTTTGCAACTAGTGACTTCCAGCCTTTGACAAATGAGCATGGGTTATTTGGATGCTTTTTAGTCTTTCAGTAGTTAGTTCAGCTTTCCTCGGCCTAGCAGGAGTTAATTCTCTAAATGCTGCACTTACCTTTTCATTTTGCAGTAAAGAATGCCTATTTCCACTTTTGTGTGTGCTTCAGGTATATCTTGTATATCTTGTAGCTCTTTATTCAATGAATTGCTAGGATACAAACTACTAAAGGCTTAAGGGCCACTGCATGCAATTTGTATTTATTGCAAGTTGTGCTGCATAGTAGGCGAAGATCTATTAGCAATAGAGATTTTACCATCAAGTAACAAATATATTAATTCCAAACTGTGTAATTAATTGCAGTATATCTTTCTTTTTGATTTTTTTTTGAGTAATGGCTGTATTTGAAAGCCATTAAATTCTTTGTGATGAGATATACAAGTTTCTTTTCACATGTATTCCACATGTATTCACAAATCTATTAAGTTTTTCTGCCTACTCACATTCTGGCTTTGCAAATTTCTATTTTTCAAGCCAGAAAAAAAACCTGCAGATTGTATATAATAAGCTCTTGCATATAAAAATGCTGCACTTCCAAGGGGTCCAATTCCATAAATAATTACTTTGCCTTCTCTCTCCTTTTTTGTTTTGTTTTGTTTTTGTTTTAGGCCAAAAATGCCATCTTTAGCAGGTTTGCATTCCTCTCTAGTACTTTCTTTCACACAACAAATCTCATTCTGCTTGAGTTCACTTCTGTGTACACCTGTTACTACTCCTTCAAATCCATCACAGCCAAGAATGCAGACCAAGCTGAAATCCTAGAAAATCTCCAAAAAAAGCTTTGAGGGGGAGAAAAGGATTCCCATGAGGAAGAATAAGTAGTTCAGGATTTTTGTTCTGGTTACATCCACTGCCATCTCCTCCAACGTTTCAGGACAAAGGGAATGGGACTCCTAGAGAAAGAGAAGTGAGGAAAAAATAAATAGGTTTTTTCTGTGGTCAACAAATCAACAGATGTCTCTTCATTTTATCTCCTGCCTGTTTATTAGTACTGTAATGGCCTCAGTAGAAGCTAGGGGTGAAGAGAAACTTGAAGGAGCATATGAAGCATCAGTTTGCTTCCTGCAGGAAGGAGGATGCTGTTAGTGTCAAGTGAGAGGGGGGGAAAAAAGTACACAAATACTTGCAAAAAAGCAGAAATGCATTTACCAGAAGCTAGTATCACTGGGTAAATAGAGGTGAGCTCCCACTGGAGCACCAGTGAATGGATGATGCTCTCAGTGACTGGTTCATGACAAACCTGTTGATTCACATAATTTTTTCAATAAATCTTACAGGTCATATTGTACCTGTTCTGCTTTTCCTGATCTGGCTGAAACTAAAAGCATAACTACTTGTATCCTCTTAACATCTAAGAGCCATTTTTGGAAGATGGTGCAAGTTCAGGAATTAAAATTCCTCTGATGGTTAGAGATGTAGCTACTATTTAGCCTTACAGCTAGGAGCTGGACACACATGCAAGGCCATGGGCAGACTTGAAATAGAACTGGATATTTCCTTCCCTGCCTCCTATCCAACTGATTTCTGATGGTCTACCACAGTTATGAAGTTCCCATTCTGTTCTACACTTCATCAGTTGAGAGGCTTAAAAGTTCTTTATCATCACTTTATTTTTGTCTGCCTATCACTAGAGATTCCCTGAATGCTGAAATAGCTCATCAGTGTGTAGATATTTTCTTTCTCTCATTTCTTTTATTAGTATTAGAAATATCTCTTATGTTAGCACATAGGCTTTTTTATTTATTTATAGAAGTGGAGGTACTGACACTAAAGACTTCTGAAGTCCTAAAAAATGAATATTTTTATTTTAGAAAGACAGATTTTCAGGAACAGTACAATGGCTGGAGGGAGGAAGAGCCAAACATGTAATATTCTTATGTTCAATTTCTTATGATTAATTTTGAGTGTCCAAGTGAGTGTCCATATGTACAGGAGGCAAAGAGGAAAGTAGGAGACAGTTCCCAGATGGCTGTCCCTTAGAATTTGCAGATGTTCAGATGAGAGGGGAGGTAGAAAACTTAAGTCAGTCTTTATAGTATTGGCAGGCATAGCCATAAAAAAAAGGTTCTATCTGCACATGTGCATCCCTGAGGTTGAAATTGCAATTGAAAATATATTTCCTGATTTCACAGTTTAATTTTTTTTTCCCCAGAAAAGAATGCAATGTAGTTTGTTGCCCCAGTGGCCCTTAAATACATATTCTAAAGGGGCAATGCTAAGGAAAAAAAAAAACCTTTATTTCCATTATTTTCTTTAGGTCTATGGAGAGCTGCACACAGTCACAGCATTACTTCCAGAGCTTAAACACTCTGACAATACCTGTAGGAAAAATGGGTAGATTAATTTCTTATCAAACTGAGTTGATTGAGAGTAAGTAGTGGAAATCATCTACTGTATTTTCATAGAGAAAAGCTAATTCTCTGCTGACACACATGCACTTGAGTAGGCACATCTGTGTGACAGATAAATTATAGGAGTGCTTTACACACACATTATCTTGTCACAACATAAGAACATCCTACTGTGTTAAAATACCTCTTCCAAGAGAAACATGTAATTTCTCTATATTGGCGGGGGAAGACTCTGAACAGCTTTGTTCTTTTTTTATTCCTCTTATATTTTCCTCTTCTGCAGGTATGAATAGTGAACTTAAAAAAAAAATTTTTTTTGGAAACAATTCATTTTGTTATATCTGTGTATTTACCCTTTCTTTACCCCGTCTGCCTAATGAAATCTATTGAGAGGTGTGATAGATCTGGTAGGAAAACGCTGGAAGAAAATAGCAATTTCTTTTTAGAGTTTACCCCTGACTTATTAAACGAACTGTTTTAAGCACACTTTTTTCCACTTTTGTTTATTTGGGGAGATGGGTACGGTGGGTACGCCCACATTTTTTTGGAGATAAATGTGTCATCTATCTATGATACCAGCTTTGTGAGAAAGAGCAGCAAAGTGTAGTGCTTTCCATCTTGTGGTTTGTGCGCTGGGATGGGAACTGTGCGTGTATATTTGGCAATGCTTGGTGAATGCGTGATACACCTTTCGCACTCCTAACAGCTTATGCTACTCAAAAAAGTAACCCCTCTAGCTTACTTTTTAAGGTGTTCATTGGTTTTAAATAGCACCTTCTGCCTTCCCCCCTGTTCCAAGAAACTCTTCTTCAGTACCTGGTGTTGGCATTATCACACTAATGGCTATGGTTTTAATTAATGTTAATAAATAAATAAATGTTAATATACTAACATTTTTTTTCTCCTGGCTTCTCCT
>JAUBOD010000893.1:1778661-1794769 GCA_032353885.1 Nothura maculosa | reverse complement strand
ATTGCGCAGCCCACGCGGCCGTTAAATAACGGTCGCCGCGCGGGGCGTGGCAGCGCAGCGCCCCCTCGCTGAGGTAATCGGCAGCAGCCCCGCCGCAGCGGGACGGTTTTTCCCACTTTCTCCTCTGCCACGATGCTCCTGAATATCCATCTCCATCCCGGCTGTGCTCGGGCAGCTCGGGGCAGATGGAGCCTTGCCCGAGGAGCTGTTGGCGACCTGCAAGGTATATTCATCACCACTTTTTGTTGCATATCTAGCACGATGGGGACAAGGAGGAGATGTGGATCCCTGTGCCGGAGCAGAGCAGTTTGGGGAGTGGGTTTCCTTAGGTACCTAGCAATTCAACATACTGTTTCTCCTTGTCAGTGGTTAGTTTTAGTAGTGTGTGTGCTTGTCTTACCAATAATACTGGTCTTCCATGTTTGTTTTAACTCTTTATTTTTTTTTTCCAGTTTTGAAACACTGCTACTGTTTCCAGGGGAGCTCTGTAACGTTCAAAACGTCGTTCACTCTGCCCTTGCCTCCAGCCTTGGTTTCTAGCTTTTACACTTAACCTGGTCCAGATAAATAAAAATTTACTTAACCAAGAGTCTTGAATTTCAGAAGTAGGTAACTGTGTGCCAGATTTTCCTGGTTTTGGTGTAGTCCATTAAATATGGTCAGGCTTTTCATCTACTTTGCGCTATGAGATTGCCACTCTCCTTAAAATTGCCAGAATATGATGTGCATATGTAACTTTCAGGTGAGTAAAATAGTTTTACCTATGGTATAATTTTTGATAAGTGAAACTATGTATCACAGAGATAAAATGATGTATTTCCCTTTATTCTGGAAACTTATAATTTTTGTTTTCATGAATCATGCTTTGGCTTGCCATGATGTGAATAATGAATATAAGGTAGGTATATTAAGTCTGTTTTACCAAAGCTGTTGATTTATAGTAATTTAAAATTAGATGACAAGGTAGATCTTTGCCTTCCTCTCGTCCTCAACACCGCTACTATTTTCTGCACCTGTTCACCTGCCATTAAGCTCATATGTCTTGTACCTGTAGCGTGAAGGTTGGTTGCCATGGAAAGAATTGTGATACTGTAAATGCATGCATTTTATGCACAATTCTGATTCTATTCCAGTAACGTAGTAAGTACATATGCAGCAAGGGAATTGAATAATACAAGTTGCATGTGTATTTCATAGGATTATTTTATTGTAATTATGTTGTGTACATCCAGAAATTACTAATTTTGTGAAAGTATAGCTAGAGTAGAACTTTCTCAACAAATGATGCCTGATTTTTAGTCCGCCTTTGTAGCTATATTTGGTTGTATTTTGTATAAATATTTTGAATATTTTGGCTTTTTTTCCTCTCCTTCTTCCAAGTAGCTTTCACAGATTTTTGGAGTGAATTTCTTGTTGGCATTCTTTTATGCCTTTTTGATAAAACTAGGCACATCAGTACTAGGTAAGGACACTCTTACGCACTAGAATAATATGTCAGTGTACAGATACATGAATGCAAATAATATGCCACAATTTTGAATCAGTAGCGGTCTAATATTTTCTGCTATTTCCTTAAAGGAAAGGTAAAAAGATTGCATTATATACCAAATTTATAAAGACATGAGAAAAAGTAATTTGCTTCATATTATTCAATATCATTGTATAATTATATAACATCATAATTCACATCAAATGTGATGTTTGGTAAATATATGTTGCTTCCCAAGGTTCTGGGAACACTTCCATTTATCTATTTTTTTCTCTCAAATATGACTAATTCAGATGAATACATTTAAGGATTCAGAGTTCTTTGTCTCCATTTGTGCCCTTCATAAACACAGATCTGTGTTTATCCGAAACACACACTTAATGTGCACTAAGCATTTATGTGACCAAAATCCGGCATGACAACTCTCAGCCAATAACCAAGTGGTAAATTTGCCTTTGAAGAAGAGCTAGATGTCGGTACCATTTTATCCCAAGTTAATTGGGTTCTTCAGATGGTGTAAAGACCACAGTCTTTGTAGGAAACAACCAAAACAACCAAACAAGCCACAAACAGAACAGGAAACAAATGTTGTGGTTGTGAAATCTTTAAGTCTTTAGAGTTGCACTCTTCAATGGAAAACATCTTTTCTTCCATCGTGACATCATATGAGTCACAGAAAACAATGGCAGCAGCAGGAAGCAGGTTATTTTTGGAAGCATCTCAAATGCAGTGCAGATTTTTAAAAATTATAGATTGAATTTCTTTACAGGGATATATTATCTACTGACATAACTGCTGGCTGCTACAAATCTCAGTTAGGGAAACACTGACACACACTCTTTTTTGAGAGTTTGGGTAAGCTACCTGACATGATGAAAGTGAGTGCATTAAGCACTTACATGATGAAAGGAAGTGTATTAGGTGCCACCCAAAACTTCTTTGGGTTATATATGCCACTGACACATTAATGAAGTGAGATTGTTTCTATATGTTGGTTTCTTACCTGTGAAATGAAGATAATACTGACCTATTGAACTAAAAAAAATCTGTAAGAAGGTATTTGTATTAGCAGTTGAAGTCTAGACCTCAGTTTGGTGCCTTCTATTAATAGGGAGAATACGGGTTTAAAGAGAAGACACCTCCTCCATTGAAGTATATGTGCATATACTACCTGCTGAGAGAGGGGCATATTGTTCTGTTTTCTCTGTGGGTTATTCAAGCCCACTGATGCCTCTAGGGTTACAAAAGAGGCTAAGACCAGAATGGGGGACTTAAATGTTCAATGGCTTATCAAGCAAGTAATCTATACCTAATTTCTGCTTTTTGTTCTCATTTGAGCACATTTTGTGTACCTAGTGATGAGACCTAATTAAGAGAAGAAATAAGAAATGAAACTTAACAAAGACAAAGACTAGGACAGGGCATCTGTGGTCAATATATCTAATATTTTTCAGAGCAAGTGTACTTTACTGGCCAAAAACAACTGCAGAGAAGTACCTTAATTTTAAAATTATGAGGGTGCTAGACTGTTTTTGAGTATATGTTCTACTTAAGCATCTGACTAAGGTGTCTAAGTGTAGATACATTACAAAAAATGATACATCTCATTAGTATTCAGATGGAAAGTATTTTCAAAACTCAGGAAATGAAAAAAGAATTGTTTCAAGGTGTATTTATGAGGGAACAATTAGGCAAACGTTGTGTTCTTTATATACCATAGGAATAAAGCAGAAAGTTGCAGTCCAAGCGTGATGAACACTATCTTATTCTTAGTGGCTTAAAATTTCTTGTAATTCCCACAAGCTGAGATGATTTGAACCTATCCAGAAAAGCAGCAGTGCTTCAGGGTCAGAGAGGAGAAAGAATTTTGCTAAGGTTTTTGTCCCAGATTTAGTCTATATTTCAGTGAATATGAGGTTTGAGTTGAGATTAGTCATTAAGGATTGTTTGAATATTGGCATGGTTATCCCCTTGTGTTTGTACAAACAGATAAATAAAGCTGCTTAGGTGCTATTTAGTCATTTCTGAGTTTTAGAGTCTGTGTTAATCAGCTTAAAGATACTTTAAGTATCTACTAAACTTCTACTAGAGTCAGAGATATTTGACTAAATAACAGTCCATTCCAATACCACTTAACTATGCCACCTTTTTTGTATTCTTTAAGTAGATATTATACCAGGTTGTAATAGAGTAAAACTGAATTTTACAATTTTTGTTCTTATAAATCTTTGTGCAAGAGTGTCTTTTACCTAATCATTTATTTATCCTTTTTGTTTGCCACTCAAATTTCATCCATCTGAATACATTTATGTATTTCCTTTTTGGTACTTGATAGCAAGTCAGTTTTATAGTATTTTAAGTATTTGTTGTATTATATACTTTGCTATGAGTTCTCTGATCCCTTTTAGTAAATATTCTTCTGCACTTTAGCAGAGCACTTTAGATAACTTACCATATGATAGAGATATCTTGGACCTGCCTGACAGTTATTTCCCACTTGACAAAGAAAATAGCTATCCTTAATTTTTGCCCGGGAAGTTTAGTTGCTCTGCAAGCCTATGTCATTGAAGTGTAATTTCTTTTATAACTAGAGAATAATATAACTAGAAAATAATTTCTCATTTAAGCCCAGTTACTTGGAAATCAAATGCCTTAGGCCTTTTCCCTTTGTATTCAGATGGGTGATTTAAACATCAACTTTTAATGTTAGAAGGTTTTAAATTAATGTTATAGGGCTTCATGTATAATTTGTTCAATTATTCCTTTTTACTTATTTTACTCGCTTAAAAATCAGTTTTATAGTGCCACTGGCTAGCTTCACTTGTATCTCTTGAACTTCCCATTGGAGAACATTTGCATTTGAAAGTTTTTCTGGGCCTTGCTCTAGAGAATCTTGTGATAAAGTGTGGGTGAGAGGTTTTTACTGATTATGAATTCCTCTTTTCTTGCAGTTCAGAATATCACAGAGCTTTCTAAGAGTTCTATGAGCTTATTTAATGGAGATTCAGTGGGGCAGACTATGGGAGCATCAAATTTCGTAGTTTTCATGCAGTATCTGACAGTAAGGTGTTTAAAAGTGTTTCTTAAAAATGTGACACCTGTCATGAAACTTCAAATACATAATTATATGTATATGCTCTCCTTCATGTTTCTTGCTTAATATAAATATGAAAGCTGATTTATTAACAATAGGACTTGAAGTATGGTATATATCACGTTGATTTATTTGTGCAGATCTATTCATTTCCCTGAATTTATTCTAAAGCTCAGGCCTCCATACTGTAATAAATATCCCACAGAAATGGAGAGGGGAAGATAGAACATTGGTAGAATTTGCTTTGGAGTTACAAGTAGTCAAATGAACGTAGTTTTGCAGAAGTCCATTTGTATCCCAACAACAAGCAGGCTTTCCTTTCATGCACAAAGAGTATTTATAGGGAAAAAGTGGAGAAAAATGATTGTAGTCTGATTAATTTTTAGTGTATTATCTTCATGACATGAATTGCTTCAATTTTTATCAGTTATAATCTTGCCTAATATAGTATGACCATTATAAATGCAAGTCTCCAGTGAAACAATAAATAGAATATTAACAAGTGCATTACAGTAGTTCAAATCTTTAAGATTAATATTTGCCAAACACTCCCCTGTGGTTTATTTACTTTCCAGTCTAACATGTCTATGTGCCTTTCTATTATCCCTTTTGTAGTTATAGTTTTCAAAACACCACATATTTTATCTCTTGCCTCTATTTTCTGTGACTATAAGCTCCTCAGTAGCAACTATGTGCAAGTAACTTAGATGAAAACTATGTTAAACTACTTTAGCAGAGAGAGAGCAATGAGTCAAGAATGAGAACAGAACTGAGTCTGGAAAACAGTAGTGTGCCAAGGTCAGTTCTGCCTTTCTCCTTCAGTACCAAGTGTTTGAACTTGAAGCATCTCATGAGATGTTAGGGTTAGCTGGTGGAGATGAGAGTAATTGACATGAAATGGGAATCTGCTTTTGTAAAGTTTTGTCCTGCCTAATTGGCAACAGTTTCTTCTTCAGAGAATGTAAACTCCATCAACCAGACAAGAAAAAGTCTCAGACTTTTAGTGCAGACTAAAACTCTAGGGCTACAGATGAACTCATTTTGTTCTTTTTCACATTATTCATAGTTCCGCACTGGAACAGAACAAGGAGATGTATACTGATGGGGAAGAAAAGATATCACAGTTTGATGTTGCACTCTGAGGAGAATACACAAGGCAAGCTGATTCATATTTCCCTCATAGTTAATTAGATATATTGAGGGAACAGGAACACTGTGGTGGAGAAATGTAAGTTGAAAAAATATCTCTATTTGCTTAGCTGGTAAAATAACTGGATGTTTTGTTCCTTTATGATAGATGAATGGCAGATTTTGTGTCTGCCTGTTGATGCACTTTGTTAAGGTTGCTGGCAATAGTGTCCTTTGGTTCTGTCCTTTGCCTAAATTTGAGTCTCAGGAAGACATAGGGATGCTCTTGCTGCTCTTTCAGATAACTTCATGGTTGTTTTCTTCCTGTGTGAGGGAAAGGAAAACATCTGTGTGCCAAGTAAGAACACAAGAAATACAAGTTATGGAAAATAAACAAGCTATGGACTTGTTTTTTATATGGGGATATTTAATTTTTTTATAAAAGAGCTTGTGGCCTAACATTCATTTTGAGCACGACTGTAAATCTGAAAAAAGATGCCTAACTTTTTGCATATCTTTTAGTAATACACTCACTACATTCGCATGTGAGAGAATCTCTCCAAAATTAACCACTATCCTACAACGACATTAAAAATGTGGGAACAAGGATATTTGGATCTCCTTTGAATTAAGGACAAGTGTGGACATTCCCTTTGTTCTCTGCCAGGGTTTATTTAAGAACACTCTAACTCTTACAGATAGAAATAAGATCAAAAAAAAAGTTCTTTGTTACCTACAGACACATTAGTATTTTTCAGTGAAAAAATGCTGGAGCATTCTGGTGATGCTAGCACCAGAAACATTTTTGATGTTAATAACAAAACAATAAAACAATATAACAATAACAAAAGCCACAGATATCAAAAGTTTGAATTTTACATTGATGGTAGATGATGATAGTCTAGTTTTAGAGTGTATTATAGTTAAAGAATGTTCTAATCTAGTTTTGAGAGAAAAGATGAGTAGGAAGTAGTATTGAAAGAAATCTAGCAAGTCTTCAATTATCAAGGCTGGGACTAAGATAGATTTGTATTGTTTTAATTTGCACTATTCATATTTAAGCCACTTCACTAGAAATAATAGTCTAATCCTTAACAGTAAGCCTTTTAAAGTTTGGGACTGTCATTTAAATAATAGCACTACTGTGGTGGTGGTGGTGGTAAATTTCCAAATGGAATTAGTGCTTATGGACGTGTTCAGTTTGGGAAGTGGGAAAAAAAAATAATTTTCAGAAAATGGTGTTTTCCTAAAAAGCCTAGTAAGGAGTTTGGCTCGTGATCTTCCAACTGAAATAGTCACAATCACAAACATGTTTTTCTTTTTTGCCTATCTCTGCAGGTCATTAAAGGAGACGCAAGAAGAGGCTGTCCAGCTTAGCGTCATCAAAGAGATTGGCGATTAAAGTGCTAGCATTGCACTTAGAAACATGACGTGCTGTAATTTGAGAGCAGAGAAGGTAAGGATAGTATGCTTTTTTTTTTTTAAAAAAAAAAAAAGAACTCAACAAATTGTTAAATCTTACATGCAATTGCCAATTCTTTTAAAAGTTTTGACTTGGTGAAAATCAGGTTACACTTACCTGTGCAAGCAATAAAGGATCAATGCTTTACCATTTACCACCTCTATACTGCTTGTAAGCTTACAATTGTTGTCAATCAAATGTTGAGTATCCTGTTAAATATGAAAAGTATTATATACATCTACTATATGTAGAGGTAACAATGGTTACATTTCTGAGGCAAAATACTGAAAGATGCTTCTTACATAGTTCTCATTATGTGAAAGTTTTGGGCTTATTTATAGACAGTTTGTATCCTTGCAACTTGCATGGCTAGACTTCGTAGTCCTGAGTCAACAGTTAACCTCAGTTCAGCAAGCGTTTTTGCTTTCATGGGATGGTAAGTTCCCATTTAATCTAAATGTGCTGTTGATTAGGGAGTCCTGAGACTGTGTGGTTAGATTTGAATTGGGAACACTGACAGGGCATTAAGGGTGGTGGTGGCGGTTGTTGTTATTTTAAGTAGCTGTGTCCCAGAGAAAATAAGCAATATCATGGCAACCTCAGAGGATGGGCTGAACAGCTTCTTTGCTACTACATAGCTATAAAAAAGATATGGTGCACAAACATAAATGCACTCATTAAACAATCAGCAATTTTGCAAGAGTGTGTTTTGTGTAGGTCCTGCACATAATGCAAAGTATGAAATTCATGCTTCAGACTATTGTAGTTTTGTTTAATTTCTTTAGAAAAGGCTGCTTCTTTTGCCAGATCATACTGTGGTTTGCTAGTGGCATTAAATGCTTTTTAATAGTGAAGCCACACCAGAAATGTTTTCCACATTTGAACTGGAATTTAGACTTTCAGACAGTACAAAACCAGAGATATGGTACTTTCTCTGAAATCTTGCTATATGGGAGATGTTTGTGTCCAACAAGAATCAACTTAAACACAGAGAAGCAAGGTTTGTATTCAAGTAGTCTTATATTAATAAATCTGTCCTTAAAAGTTGAGTGCTAGTCACTTTTTTCATTGTATTTCCATGATAAAGTAGCTTTCTTACTGAAAATAATGCTAGACTGGCACAAATCAAGTATTCCTGATGGCTTATGTTCTTATTGCGTGCAAACTGAACACAGATGTGAACTGTAGGAAGGTGGCCAGTTTTTCTGTCAACTTGGCAGACAGTTTGTGGAAAGCCTTACAGTAGCTGACAGTTTTGGGGACTGCTAAAAGGTCAGCCATGCTTTATTATGTAAATGTGTATGGCATTACCCTTAACAAGAGTTTTTCCTTTTTCCTCTTCTACTGTTACTTTGAGTAAGGAGAGAGTGGAGGCATCTCTGTGACTTTATTTTTTAACATATACATTATTTATTGAATTACAAATGGTATTTTGCATTGTAATAAAAGGCAGGTCTCATGCCCTGTAACTTACTGAGAATATATATAACAGTTGAAATGTAAAGTAGGACATAGCCGCAAGAAATGTGGAGGGGCTTAATGGCATTTATATCATGATTAAACCAAGTAGTGTGCATAGGTTTGTAAGGGAGCAAAATGTTCTGCACAAATTAAGTAGAGCTACATGCAACTGGCATTGAGCAGTTAGTAGTTGTTTTGATTTAGTAATGGTAAGAGAATGAACTTGGAAGTGGTGCAACTTTTCTTCAGGCAAGTTATTGGGGATTAAATGGGCTGCGGGTGAACATGGTAAGCACTACTCACAAAAAGGAGTAGTTATAAAATCAATAGAAAGCACTTAGCTCAAACCACTAATGATCTACATACATGTTTCAGAGCTTACAAGTTTGTTACATTTTAGCAAGAGGTTAGAACAATTTGTGACCAAGCCTATCAGCATGCTAGACCGTTATTTTTCTGATTTTCACAGTAGAGCATTCACCAGATTCTAAATGTTTAAGTAACTTAGAAACATATCTGCATAGGAAACAAAACCTCTCAAATTTCTTTTTTATTCCAAAAATCCCTATTGAAAATTCTTATAATAATTGAAATGCCCAGCAAAAGAAGAGAAAGTTAAAGGGAAATATTTAAAATATCTAAAATACACCAATTTAATGGATACATTTGTCTGTTACCAATATAGTTATGCAGTGCTTGAGATTCCATCATTTCAAGCCATTTATGAACTAGTTTCATTAAGAAAAAAAAAACCTTTTCTTTCTTTGTATTTGGATCAGTTTCTTAACGTTTCATAGCTGTAATACTTAGCTTATATCTTCTGTAGACCTTTAGCTCCCTGTGTCCCTGTATATATGTGTAGATGAAAGAACAAGCCAACTATTTCAGAGATGAGCAAGAAAGGATTGTTTATCAAGGTACAAAGGCCTGTAAGCAATGAGATGAAAATAGAAAGACCAAAGACAAGATTGAGTGCCATAAAAAAAAAAAACTCAGTTGTTTTAAACTGTATAATTTGGCAAATGTGGAAACTACTAAAAGCCTTGTAGTTCAAGACACTTAAAATTGCCTTAATATTAGAAAATAGCCTTCAGAAAATAGTCTATCTGTGAAGGAACACACATTTTAGGAATGTAATTGACGTCTCATTTTCTAACATCGTTGTTTCATGGTTTACTAGATTATTTCTTCTTTAGGCTGCTCTCTAGCAAAGGTCATCTTTGGCTTCAGACACAAGTGATGCTTTCTGTCTTCAGACCAAGCTTATATTCTTTCTTTCACATTATTCTGTTGGTAATTCATTCCACTTTGATGGTAGGAGTATTCTAAGCCTTCCAGGAACTGTCTGCTACAACAATGACTGTTTATTGTCAAAGATTTGTTCCCAAAGCGTTGTGCACTGTGATTTTGTATAGAGCTGGAATTAATTTTGTAGACATTTATCAAGGTAGAAACTTGCCATTCCATTAACAGATCCACTGGAATTGTTGAGTTCCTCAGAGAAGCAAGGCACAAATCTTACATCTTTTGGCATCTATTTGTTAGAATATACTTTGTGCCACTTTTTTATTGAATGAAAGCTGAGACAATTCTAATTTGGTTAAAGAAAATGAAGAATGATTTCAATCAAAACTTGCACCTGTATTATCTTTATTGTAATATATTTGATGGCTTTTTCAATAACCATTAGATTTACAACAAAATTATCTTGCAGACCTGTACATTTTGCTGTTGCACGTAACAGAACAATAAGAGCCCCCTCTTGTGGTCAAAAAACACTTTTAATTTCTAAAGTTATAAATCTGCATCTCTTTTTGTGGTGACAGAAATATTTTTGTCATATTTTCATGTGCAAATTCAAGGCTTCATTAACTTTCTGATATCCCTTAATGTTAACCTGTTAAGAGCATTTTTGTGTGGCACAGAAGAAAGTAAGACTGAAGGTCATTCTAACCAGAAGGTAAAAACTTTAATTACATTGTGTTTAAAAGCCAGAATAGTCATGCCAGGTATGTAAGTGGAGAGTCCTTAGTTTAACATATTTCTTGGCCATTAACCTGAAGATAAGAGGGATTAAGCTTCATAAGCATGTTTTCATTAAGATGGAAAGAATAATTAAACAATTTCTGAGCTGACAGACATTGCAAGAATAAGCTGCTAATAGTAAACATATAATAAAGATTGATAATTCCTAGAAAACTTGAGAAAAACTTGCTTCCAACACAAAAATAATAATTGTCAAGTGACACCTTCATCAGTAGTACTGTTTTATAGGTTGACAACCTAAAGTCTACTTATAATTATTGCTTGTTTACCAAGATTACTTTTGTTCCTGTTAATCATATAAAAAACAGTACAGAGGCACTAAAATTGTGACTCTTGTTGTTAATTATTATACATCAAGATTATTTGATACTCTTTCCTGAGGGAATTAATTTTATGTGGTTCCTTTCCTGTGGTTAGAAAATAGCAGAAAGCTCAAAACTATTAGTTGAAATAGAAAAGTATACAGAAGCCATTTGCTGTCCTAATCTGTGTTAGGTTTCTTTTGGTAACTTACTTGTTTTAAACTAGGAGGCAAACTGCAAGTAAGACACCGTTCTGGTTTGACAAATGCAAAGTATTACAACATGTAATAATTGTTGTAATTACATTATAAATGGATAGTTTTCAACAGCCTCTTTTAGGTCATAATCACCAATAATCAGCACCTTCTCCTCAAGGTGTAATGAAACTAAAATTCTGTTGCCATTTGTAAGATATTTTAGTTAATCTGGGAAGTACTCCATGAAAAGTAAGATCAGAAGGTAAACTTGGCACATGCATTCTTTCCTAAAGTGAGGAGTGACAGTCCACCTCCTCAGAGTTGAATGAGGTGGTTTGGGTTCATTCATTACTCTGTACTAGATGTCATTTCTTTGGCAGAAAAGGAAACCTGCAAAATAAATTAAGAGACCTTAGAATTGAAAGATAATCTGAGGGAGAAGGACTGGAATACTTTTTAGGAAGTGTTAACTTATGCCCTTTATAACTGTCTGGAAAGCGTTTGACAACAGTAAATTAGTCTAGATTAGATTTTCTTGTCATGTGATCCTGAATTTGATTATATTCAGAAACGATTGAACCTGTATTTTTGAAAGTGAACTGTTGTGGGATTTTTCGTGGAAGGAATTTTAGCAGGAGTGTCTGCATGGACATTGAATTAGCAATAGTGAGAATTTTCACTAAGCAGGAAAAATCATTGTCTATTCATGGCAAATTGATAACAAACCTGTTAGCATCAGCTTTAGCATTACATAGAGAAAAGATGGAGACAAATGAACAGCTGTACTTTCTAGAGTATAAATCCTTTCTTCCATGGCTTGAAAAGTTAGTTTTATCATTTATCAGATTTTTCCATTCTATGAAATACTTAAACCTTCTATCAATCACTCCTGAATCCACTTGTTTAGTTTTCAAACATTCTAAGGGCTAACTGCAGAAGAGCTTTAAGACATGGGGATTTCCTTTAAAACATAGCTCAAGAAGCATTGTTCAATCTATATATGATTTTGAACTCTATAGGGAAATAAGATGATAAAAAATTAACTAGAAAGAAGATATAGTATTACACTAGGAAAACTTTAATGCTTAATCTGGAACAGTATTATTTTTCAGTGAATACTTTTAGATACATGAATTTTTATGAGTTATTAATGGGGAGATGTTAACACTGTGGCTTTTCTAGACTAGCAATTTTGATGTTCTGCAGCTCCTTTAATTTCCACTTATTTTTCCTCCTTTTCCATCTGTTCTTTAGCTTTCTTTCTTACACTCTCCTGTTCATTTAGTTGTTTTTGTCTGTCTTCCCTTTGCTCTTACTTCCTTAACTACCACACCATATGAAGCCAGAGAAAACCTCACTAGCTCATAGCGTTGCTTAGCAATGTCATGCATCTCTTGTTGTCTGTTGTGAAGCCATGGTAGTCTGGTCTTTCAACAGATTGCTACATCACTGCTTTGCTATAGGTCTTTTTTTTTTCCTGAGATTTCTGATAAGAGATGATGTGTCTAGACAGCATACATAAGAGATTACCTTCCATCCATTATAATATAATTAGACCAAGCCATACCAAAGCTCACCAAGATTTTATGTTTAAAAGGTCAATAGCTTTTATTCCATATTTCAAAGATAAGCACCTTACATTGTGCTTAATATGTAGAGTGCTGTGCCTGAAAGAAAAAGAACTTCAAAAGATTTTCCTTCTGTTATATCATTCAAAATAGACATTTGATACTGTAATACGTCCATTTTAGTGTCTGTGATTCATGGAACCAGAGATAAAAATAGGTCAGCCATGCCCCTATTGGTGCAGGATTATTCCCTGAAATATATTTTCTATTTCTAAGTCCAGAGTAGATTTAACTATTTCAAGCGAGGATTTACATTTATTAAACTGGAGAGCTGTTTTGTTGTTGTTGTTGTTTGTGAACTAATACATTATCATTTATTATTTCTATTATGGCAGCAATTGGGAGCTCAAATGAAATTAGGTAATCTACAAAGGCATATTAAGAAGTAATTTTTCCCTAAAGGGTTTACAGTTTAAATATATGAAACAAAGAATGAGAGAGTATACCAGTGCCCCTGTTTCAGTAAAGCACCACTCAAGCAATATGAGATGAACTAGTTTGCTCTTTGGCTCACTGGTAGTATGTATAACAGAACTGATGAGTCTGGAACATATTCTAGTTATGTGCATTGTCTAGAAACAGGTCTTTGTGATTGAACATCTGTCTTTGGAAGATTTGATTGTTAGATTGTTTTTGTTTGTTTCTTTGTTTTTCTAATCTGTTACTCTGTTTGGATTTATAATTTCACAACTTCACTCAAGTATAAAATTTTCAGTAGTAAGTAGCCCTACTTATTCAAAATGCTAGTCAAACATCTGAGGATATTTGTCAACTAATCCTCTTTTGTTAAATTTCCATTGCTCATGACGTGCTTGTGGAGTTCTTTCCTTTGTATTTTTCTTCTTTTTCTCTGCCAGCTTTTTTCTTCCATCTTTTCTTAGCTTTCTAAATCAAAGTTTCCAGAATGCAATGCAGTATCACAGAACAGTTTAGCCAAAATCCTACAAAACAATCAAGTTGACTTCAATGTTTCTGAGTGATTGCTTCCTTGCATATTCTGTAATTGGAAATATTTCTCTTTGGAAAAATTTCTCTGTCTTGCAAAGATCAGTAAGGCAAATCTGAGCTAAAATAATACAGCATCGTTCCAAACAGCTTACTATTATTAAGCTAGCATGTCAACCAAAGCTTGCAGAAATTTAAAAACAAGCCTATTTCTTATGGTATTTTTGGCCAATACAGATGAAAGTGGTTATCAAGTAGTACAGATAGGTTTTACTTTTTTGATGTGTTATTAGACTTTTCTAGCAGGTTACCATGTCCTGTGACATAGTAATCTATATCATTTCTTATCTAACCTTGGAGCTACACCCCCCCCCCCCCCAAATAGTTTCTCATTAAGAAACTTTTCCTTAATTGATGATTCCTTAATTTCAATTAAGAAGAGCATTTCAATAACAGGAAGACAGTCTTACACGTGTTTTCTGTGGTAATTGAAAAAGGGATAAGGTCTTACCAGCCTTAGGCTCCTTATTCCATCTGGAAAAGCTGAGTTAAATTGAATTGGGAAATAGACTGAGAACACAGCTTGTTCACTGAATGTCCTTAGACCTGAATTAGAAAAAAAAGATAAGGGATGTCCATTCAGATTTGGTTATTTTACAGTGCTTTTATAGTTGTTTCATGTTATGATTGATCCCTTTAGTCGACCACTCTGCAAGTTGTTGGACTTGTAGGGAGGGATAGCTTGCCATTTACAGAGCCAATATGGTAGCAGCCATACAAAACAGTGCACTAGTGACAGTAGATCCTGGTAGTGATTACAGAAGGACCATTTCAGAAGGCAAGCTGACTGACATGTCTGAAGCAAACGTTTTGTGGGTGATCTTTTTCTTTATAGGAAAATAAGTCATTAATAAATGAAATGATTAGTCTTTCCTCTATATAGTGATTTATGGAACTTTTTCAGCATTACAGTAAAAGAGCTTTAGTGTAAGCTTCTTGTTATTTGCTCTCAGTTCCTCCACATTCCCTTTTCCTCTTCTTTCAAAGCATTGTGCAACTCCTCTCTTCACAGTTCTTAAGTCAGCAGAACAAACGCAAGGAAACATCAACATTAAATCTGCCGTGCAACTTAACATTACCATGCTTGACATTTTTCCACATTTACCAGATCTCAATGAAGAAAATCACTTTATAGCAGAAACATTTTTAACTGTCTTCACAAAAAAAAAAAAAAGTTGTAAGGAGAAATTAGAAATGTTTGAAAAAGAGATTTGTTTTATGAGGGTTCCAAGTGAAAACACTGAAGTAGCTAAATTTTGGAATATGAGCTTTCAATTTTCATGTAGCTTTAGCAATAATAAAAGCATCCTAACGACATGAAAGAGAATCAGTCCTTTTGGATGTACTCCTAACCCAACTATACAAGCTTTCCAGGCACCATACTTTTTTCTCATCTATTTCTGAAAATGCTTCCATCAATCTCTCTCCTGGTAGTACAATATTCTTGGGAGGGAGGTGGGCGGGGGGGTGCAACAGTGTGAAAAGGAGTCCGTTCATGTGTCTGTTCACTTTGTGTCTCCTCTAAATTTGAACAAATAAATCTATTCCCTCTCACCCACTCAACAAGGTATTTTCTGTTTTAACATTGAGACAACAGCAGAGAAAATGACAGCAGATTTCAATATGTTAACAGCAGAAAGAATGCTAACAGCTCACTATTTTTGGGAAAAATAGAAGCCAGTGTCTTCAGGCTCAGACATCTGTTTCATATAATTTGCCAAAAATGCTGTAGCTATGAGCTGTAGTAACATTAATTAATATAGCTACTGTTGGAGAGAAGTGATTGCCTTAAAAGATTAAAGAAATGTATTATACTTATCTTTTTTTTTCTCATACTCTTTTTTTTTTTTTTTCTCAGTACAAATATGCTAGACTGTAATTTGACTTCAAGTTTTCATTATCCCTCTTTACAACTGCTGTTACTAAGTTCATCACTTGTTTAATATGTTGGGAACTGATAATGTTATAATGCTTTTGTGCATTCTCTTCACCTGTAACAAGCTACTGAAAGGTAGTTAGCACTGTCGGGCATGCTTACCAGCTACTGATGGAAACTTTTTTCCTAGAGCCTGCTTATTTATTGTTCAGTCAGCTTTATTCAAGACCATGTTGCCCTTCAGTCAACAACAAATCAGTAAGTAGGAACACAACTGTTGTACCAACTGTGCAAGTTTAGGAACTAATTGCTTTTGACAATTGATCAGGGGCCTGGAACATCAGCCCTATGAGCAAAGGCTGAGGGAGCTGGGCCTGTTCAGCCTGGAGAAGAGAAGGCTGAGGGGGGACCTCATCAGTG
>JAUBOD010000893.1:1756103-1778561 GCA_032353885.1 Nothura maculosa | reverse complement strand
ACCCTGCGTGTGCAGAGGGGTTGGACTAGATGACCTCTAAGGTCCCTTCCAACCTTACACATTCTATGATTCTATGACCCTTATTGAATTCCTTATGCTTTTTACTCTGCCTGTAATAGAGGCTCTGTCTTAGGATAGTCCTGGAATACCTGCTGTGTCAGTTTCTGCCACTGAATAGGAAAAAGGTACGGAGTCAAAAATGAGCAGGCAGTATGTATTAGGTTGGCTTTTGTTCCTAGAATGCCTTGTTGTCCTGCTCTTCTCCTTCCTGGAGTGTGATACAAGTAAGAAACATACACTACACTTGCCTGTGCAAATCTCAACCGTATCAAGGCTTCTCTTGCCATGCTGCCTTCTGTGCCTTCCTCTTCCACTGATATGTATGTGTTGTATAATGTATTTAGTTCAGTCACTGCATATATCATATATTGCCCTGTATAATCCTGTAGATCCACATCATGGGCTAGTCAGATATTATGGACTAATTTAAAAACTAAAGGTAAAAACAATTGATCTTGCTTTTTATTTCCTTAAGCAGCCTTCTGGCTTAAAAACCATGATGAGGAAATCAAATTATTGAATCTGCAGTAAAGCCTTGAAAAGTTTGAGCCCATGGTTATTGAAAACAGGGGAAGAAGTGATTTATTTATTTTGTATTTTGTAGTCTCTTTTTTTCTTATGTGGAGGAAAAAAAAACCCTAATCACAGCAGGTAAGCAGCAGATATTGAAGCAACAACAAAACCCTAGTGTGGATGCTGTTGGATATTTTGGATATTTTTTTTATGTGCTGGGTCCTCCCTCCCCCCCCCCCCATTCTCCTCAACTTACAGCTAGGTTCTCATGTGACTGTATTTTTTCCACATAGAATATGGGACACCACAAATATTGTGACACTGACTAAAATCAGATCAAAGGGAGGTCTATTTTGTTTTTTGTGGGATTTCAAGACATGCATCTTTTGTCAATATTCTGAACAAAAGCTACACCACATCAAAATATTAATTTAAATCTCATCACAAAAGAACATGCTTTCATTTTTTAAGTAAGGTGCCTAAGTGAAACATAGACCTTGAATGTTAAGCTGAATATGTATCTGTAGGAGTCAAGCTTCCTATATAGACAGAATACAGAATATTATAGTTTTGTGTTACAGCTGAGTTGGTTAAAATATTCTGCTATTTTCTCAATGGTGAGTCATTTGAGCTGGCATGATCGGGTGGAAAGAAAGTAAAAGCCTTTAGTGAGAACGTGGATGGAGCAGGACATCCTTCTTTGTCAGTAGTGAGACATGGCATGAGGTTAACTGAGCTTGGAATATGGAAACTTCTCTATACTCTAACAGAATGTGGCTATTTTCATTTCTTTGCCACTCAAAAAATGTACAAGTATTGAACAGAAAAACCCATGGGAAGAATTGTACTTAGTAGAATTGTACATATAATCTGTAGTAAACAGATTATATGCCTCTACTGATGAGAACAGAAGTCCTTCCTTCTGTGGTTAATATGACTTAAAATTTGTTACTAACAGAAGTAAAGAATTAGTACCATCTATTGGTACACCTGATAATGAGAATTCTTGTTGCTATCAAAATGAGGGTGAATGAATGACTTGATCTGAGAAATCTTAGGTCTGTATTGGCTATGCTACCAATTTTCTATGCTATCTTGGATTGGAGTAAGGACTAATCTCTCTTTTTTTTTTTTTTTTTTTTTTTTTTTTTTTTGTTTCTCCCCCCCCCCCCCCTTCTCCCCTCTGTTATGTCTCTGTAAAATAAGAAAGCTAAAATACTGTGTTTCCTTCTGCCCTACTGATGTATTTTAAGAATATCACATGATGGTAACCTCGGTATGAAGATAATATTCCAACTAAATAGAAGTTGTCTAAATTGTTTTTTTTTCTGATTTGAAAGAAAGATCAACTGACTATTATATATCCAAATAGGTATCTAAACAAGGTGTATATTTATGCTTGTGCTTTTCGACAAATGCTCATGGCATGCAAAATGCACTGGAGAAAGTTATGATAGGATATGTTAACTGTGTTAATGGATTTGAAAGTAAGGAATAGAATACAAAATATGATTTTTCAGAAAGAATTGAAAGCTAGAGTTCATTTTATATATAATAGTTCTGCTGGAACTATGAACCAGGATGCTTTCTTGATTTTTGTAGGACTTGGGCTGTAAATCATTAGATGGAATTTTCTATTCTTGTTAAAATATTTAAATTGCATTTGAATATCTTATTACATGATGATATGCAACTGAGTGGGATTGGTCAAGAGTCTTTGCAGTTAGCTCACAGAGCAATTCTTTCTCTTTTGGCCAATCATCAGGCTTGAGTATAGTGTCAGACATCTGATTAACACAGAAAATCATAGGCTTACTGAATCACTTGATATTTCTTGGAGAATAAAGGCAACTATAAAGTAGAAAATGAATAATTCATATACAGGACTGTCCAAAGTCATTTTTGATGCAATTCTCCTCTCCCCCTCCTTCAGAACTTTTAAAAGGCAATATCATTAAAGTGCATTTCTATAGGACAGAGATGTCTTCCTTTTCAAATGTTTATCTTATAACGCAAAAGTGACACAAATGTTGAAAATAGTAAGAAAGACAAAAATAAATTGAATTTTCTTTACCACAGAGAACTGTGTGCTATGAAAATAAACTGACTTGTTATTTCAGGAGATTTAGTCGTGACAGCATAATACAAATAATTTTTAAGAGCATCAACCTGTCACAAAGTGTAAACAGAGACCTCAGGGTACAAGTTTCTTTCTGTGCAGTGCTGAGGAGGAGGAAGATAGAAGAATTCCTCTTAGACTGCCTCATTGCCCCTGTTTCGCTTAATGGGCTATGCTGGGATGTGAAGTAGTATGTTCTGGAAAATATTCATCAATTGGTGTAACATGTTTAACATTAACTGATTAAAAGAGATTCCCAGCAGCCAGTAGATAATATATAAAAATATTCATGTTTTGTTTGATCAAATGCGACAAATTTTGTAGTGAGTTAGCTGAGCAATATGGGAATACCAGAGGACGATGGAGTGAGTGTACTCCGTCTCTTGTTCCCGGGGGCTATAGCTGGAAAGAGGTGCCAAATTGACTCTTGTAATATTGCAACATCTTTACAGCCAAAAAGCTAATACCAGGATATAATCAATGGCATGGTGATAAGTAAGATGGGGAGAAAGTGAGTCAGCTGTGCTTGAGGTTGTCAGGAAATCCCCGTGCTGCTTGCATATGTCCATCTGTTTCGATAGCTTGTTGCATTCACTGAAGACAAATTTGAGTCCTTTGTTTCTGACATCCTTTATGAAGTGGTCAGCTCTTACTGAGATTTTCATTGCACTCAAATGCTATACTACTTGAGCTGGTTGAACTGGTGTTTTAAAAAATATTTTTGCCGTTATCTTAATATATACTGTTCTTATACAGATTGTGTTCACATGGGAGGGAGAATAATGTACAGTGGTGGTTAAAAGTCATTCTTGAAGCAAGGTTTTGCCATGTTGTCTATTTCATGTGAAGATTCCATACCTTACCAGTTCTGCTAAAAATACTATTGATATATAGAATCGAAGATAAAAAGAAAACACTTGAGTGAGTGATAACAATGACTTGCCAAGTACCTTGACTCAGAGATTTTGCTCTGGCAGTATTTGTAGCGCTTGCTGCTAAGGTGAAGGTAAAAAGAGCAAGTAAGAAAGTATTGCAGATCGCTGTAAAAAAAAGTAATCAGAAACAAGATGTTATAAAGGTTTAGATTGAAATATGTTCTTTTCCTTAAGGCTAACAAAAGGTTTTTCTAATATCTTTCCCAAGATCGGAATCTTGCATAACACATGTATATGTATTTATAGATATGTATATTATTTTATCTTACATTATTAGCCAGAAGATTCAGGAAGGTGCTTTGAGAAGGATCCACAGGACAATTTTTGGTGTCACCATGGCAAATTTTAACCTTTCTGGTAAAAAAATTCAACAAAAAAAAAGAAAGTCCTGACCAAAACAAAAACATTTAAAAAATACAGAAACAAACAAATAACAAGTCAGGTGTGTACAAGCAAACGAAAAGTCAGGTGAGTAGAAGATTCTCAAGTTTTTTTGTTGTTGTTATTTGTCTTTATTTATTTATTTTTTTTCCGTACTGGGGCTATTGATAAAAAGCTCAAAGTCTGCTTGACAGTGACCTCAGTCCTTTTCATAGGGCCAGGGGAATGCAGGGGAAGCTAAAGCTTGCGTTTAGTCAGTGATCTGTGAATAACCCTGAGTCCCTTAATGACGTGAGAGGAGCCTCCAAAGGGAGAGAGTGAGTCAGAGACGAGGAGGCTCAGAGATTGCTTGAACAGCCATTAGCACGTCATTGGTAATCCCAGGGACACCTTTCACATCCCTGGCATTTGTCTCAATGCACTCTACTGAAGGCTGGTACTGTGTTTTATTTAAGGCTTTCTCTCTGCCTTCTGGAGGTGTGTGTGTGTGTTACTGTAGTCTGGCTGATTGGTTGCCTGTTGTGTTTACTAACACTCCGAGATCCTGCAAGAGAGGGGAATCTGCGGAATTTCTACCACGGCTGAATAGCCCTGTAATGAATGTGCATTTTATATCAACGATAGGAACCTCAAAGGATATGTAAATAAATATGCAAGTGAAAGCAAATCTTTTATAGGACATGTAAGTTGCCACACTGCAGAGAAGGGAGGAAAAAAAAAAAAAAAGAACAAGTTAGCTTGATATAGTATTACCCAGCTCTGCTTCTGCCTGCTTGTGTCATGTAATAAGAATCTTATGATAATGCATGTGCGTTTACTGATAAGGAATGCTAATCTTGTTTGCTTTGTGTCTCTGCTGAGCACTTGTGTTTTTCTAAATAGCTGCCTGGAGGTTGGATAAAGGAAATAGCTAGCTAAAGCTTTTTGAGCAATAAAGACAGACTATTTAGGGCTATTAAAACTTCTTCCTTATTCAGACTCCTCCCCCCCCCCATACATTTTGGGAGGTAAAAAGTGACAACAGAACACAGTAACAAAAATTGCAATGGTCTGAATGAAGGTAACAGGGTTGTTTCAAATGGTAAAGTTTAGGCTGAGGTTCCATAGCTGCTAAGGCTGATCAACATTTAAGCACATTTAGTGCTGTCTTCTCCCCAGTCTTGTGTCATATAGTAGTGTTTCTTACTATGTTTGATTCAGTTCTGAATTTTGTCATAACTTCAGTGATTGAAATTAAGCAAGAACTGTCCTTAATGACTCAGTTCCTCCGTTTTGTAAAATACCATGTTAGTATTAATAGAAATAAAATTACTAGCGTTCATCTGAATATGAAAATAATAAAACTATTTTTACACCTTAGCTTTTTTTACAGAAAATATCAAACTTCCATGTGCACTTTTTTAGCTTGCAAAAGAATAAATATTTGAAACCCACAGTATTTCAGCCAAAAACATTTGTTACGGCCACTTTTTATTTTTATGAGCCTTCTGCTGTAATGTCTCAAAGGAGATTGTTACTCTTAGCTAAATTTTCTTTGAACTCCAATTCTCGTGATCCATGGCAGCTGAAGAGTGGTCTTATATCCCAATTCTCTGATGATAAATGGCTGTATTGCATATGAGAAAAATACAAACTGGGAAGCATAAGACACTGTAGCAGCATTAGCAAATAAAAATATTTAAGTTTATGCAACCAAATTATTTTTTGAGTAGGAATATCTTCAATTTTCCAGTTACTCCGTCTTCTGCAAAGAAGAAAAGTATAACCATGATCCTTCCTCTGAGAGGAACAACTGAGCAATCCTCCCACAAAGGGAGTGAGCATCTGCTTACTCTGCTAATAAAAGCTGTGGAAGTTTGGAAAAAGTATGGAAGTCTTCATAGGGAATAACATTAAGCATGTCTGCACTTTCCCTAAGGGACTGTTCTGACAGGTGAATATCAAGTCATTCCTTTCTTGAGCTTCAAAACTCAGAATATTGACTGAAGAGAACATGATGTAGGAACAGCTGTAGCTGCTATATGCCACTGAAGGGTGGTTCTGTGCTGAAGAACAGAATAGCTTTAGTGATAACACTGGTAGTACAAAACCAGAAAAAGGTATCTTGTTATTTTAGGAAAGCAATTCTTCTTCTATTTTTTTTCTTCTTATATGGCAAACTTTTTTTTTTCTTCTGTACAGTTAAAATAGATTTTAACAATCTTGCCTCTCTTTTCATTGTGAGTCAAAATTGCTAATTTAATTATCCAGGAAGTGCTAAACATAGCTACATTTCAGAACTTTGCAAATGTTGTTTGTAGAATTATTTATATTGACTACATTGGAAATATGGGTGATTAGCATTGATTACTGTCTTAGTTTGTGAGAACTTCCAGATGGAACTCCCACCATCCTTTAAGGACAGAGCTTCTTGATTATGTATAAGCTTGAGTTTGGCATTCAGTGAATGCTTTAAAGAATGACAATAGAGAGCATAAATGGGCATGAGGAGAACAGCTGGGATTCAGAACAGCAGGTGTCAATATGGTCTGATGAATGAGAAGGACAGTGAATTTATTGTCAGTTGGTAACTGCAGATTTTCACTGCTTTCCAGTGACTCATTTCTTGGTGTAGCACCTTTGTTTCTTGCTTAGTAGAACTGGTGATTTTGGTTTACTTCTAGAACTCAGCAGCATTAATTAGTTAATGCTAATATAAACTGTTGAAAAGACTTAAGCATTATGCATGCTTTTCTAGCAGTTCTAGTATACTGAGTGCTACATCATTCTACAGATTTAGGGAAAGAACTTCTATACAATGCAATCAGCATTTCCTGTCATCTACTGTAATTGTTTCTAACCGGTTGAAATTTTGGGGCATTTGTAGTAACGTGTAGTTACTTGCAGTTACTAGTTGTGTCCAAAGTTTTGTGAACAAGAAATTTTATAACGTAGGAAAATTTGCCTAATTTACAGAAGAGTTTTTTCATTGTGTCTTCAGCTGTAAATTATGAAATTTACCTTAGCCATAATTTATGAAATCTGCCTTTTCTGCAATTAGTGGTAGTGACTACGTATCGCTGTATTCACTAAAATAAGTAGCTTTAAGTTAGTGAACAACCTGCTTAAAACTGGGCAAATGACACTACTCACTCTTCAGGTTATTTGCAATAATTCTTTCATTCACATTATTTTTTAGTTCTTGAGATGTCTTGGTCCTTTGCAGAAACATAGTTCAAACCAAAGTCCATGTTAAGAAAATCCTCATTCTATCCTGTTGAGGATAATGCAACTGAATATCAACTTAATTAGTTTAACTTTACAGCAGTTTACAAATAATCCCCATGAGTTTTGTTCCTGCCTACTTGCTTGTCTGTGCTTATTATTATGCTCACTTAAGAGCATAAACATAATTAAAATGCTTTCCTAGATTTTTTTGGCCTCCTATGTTGGGATGTGTATTTTGTTTTTGTGCCACTTTGTAAGACAATCTGTATTAAGATTCAGAAGATTTACTGGTTTCATCAGGCCTGGCATCCTGTGGGACCTATATTTGGGTCCATACGCAGGGAAACTTATCAGTAGAGCTTTAAGGAAAAGCAGAGTAGAGTATTAAAATAAGGACCTGAATGGATCTTTCCCTCTACATTTTTTTCTGGGATCATGTCTCTCATAATCTGGAGAAGTCTCATGTCATAAACTGTTCAATAAGACCACTGCAGGAAAGTAGCCAGGGAGAAAGCCTTCTTACCACCAAACAATAGTTTTTGTCACTTAGTGCACACATAGGTATTCTGAAAATTTCAAAGCTTGAATTTGACTTTGCAGACTCCTTATATATTATGGGGGAAAAAAAGGATAGACTTCAGAGTGCAAGACCATCTCTTTTTCATGTTGTGTTCATGTGAAAATCAGTGATGTAAGTAGTAATTGTCATTTGTCAGAGGATTAACACAATTCCCCACTGAGCATGCAAAAACCTCTAGCCCATTACATATCTAATTCTCAATGAGAATTTTATGAGCTTTTCCACATGAGTAGCTGTATGCCATGAACCATGAGTATCTTTTCTGCTGTCAAGAATTGGGAATGCATAACTCTTGAGAAGACAAGGCAGAGTCTACACTCTGAATTGGACCCCAATTCAACCAATTAAAGAGAAATTAAAGATTTAGACAAGGTTGGACTAACAATTAAAATAAATTGCGATGTATAAGTTTGCTTCATATTTTTCATATGACTAAAATGTTATGATATCTTATTAACATGCACTGAGAAGGGCAAATAGCAGGAAAGGAATTTTTTATTTTAGGATGATTGAAATAGTGTAACAAGATAAAATTTAAGCTAAGAAACTCAGCCTGAATCATGACTTACTCTTTACAGTGAGATTAAGAGAGGGAAGGGAAAAGGGGGGGAGGGGTGGAGAGAGAGAGAAAAAAAAAAAGAATCTTTGTCATGTGAAAGTTCTGTGATGGGTTTGGAATGTATCTGCACTCTACTAGGAATAGGGAGAAGGCCTAGGACCACTCGTAGTTCCTAATTATGGCTTTTGTTTATCCGCTGATACAGGGAGTTATAGGATAAAAGTAATCAAGACTGTATTTTTCAGTAGAATATTATTGTTCAACAAAACATTACTTTATATAATAAAGCAATCTTTTGTTATTTTTAATCTAGAATATATTGTTAATTCAAAATTAATAAGGATTTAATTGTCATTGCTAGGAAAAAAAACTTTCTGCTTACTTAAGTATGGCTTAAGTATTGGGGCTAGCCTTAATTGTGTATGCTTTTTCAAACTAGATGAAGTGCAAAACGTATGTGTAAATGTAAATCTGTAAATGTAGCACACAGTACAGTGTAAAAAACCTCTAGCCTCACAGTGATTCTAAAATGCATTGTAACTCAAAAAAAAAAGTTATCTTTACTTTGCAGAAGGATTTTATCATGCTCATAAGTGTGTATATATAGCTGTGAGTATGTCGAAAGCAACTAGCACAGGATTGCTTAGCTGAGTGGGAGGTGATGCAGGACTGTGCTATTAGTGAGCAGGAGGTGGGAGGTGACTGGAGCTGATGGGCAGGTGGGATATAGTATTTATACACATATGTTTACAAGTATTTTTAGATTAGATAAAAATAAGCAAATGTTAATTTAATGAGACAACTTGCCTCAAGGGTATGTAGAGTGATGTAATAACTCGGAGTGAGATAGTGTAGTAGACAGAGCATGACAATTGCTAGATAAGAACACACATTTTTAAATCTGGTGTCACTTAAGTTTTTCACATTGCATTTCCCCTTCCCTGTGTATTCTATGACAATTTTGGTGGACACATTCTGCAGAGGGACATGTGGTGTACTGCACATGTGCTTACAGCTTAATGTAGCACAGTTAAAAAATGATGGCATCTTTAATGACTAGCTATGTAGGGTGGTGGACAGTAACAGCAAAGAGATCTGTGTAAGGATTTTGATTTTACACATTTCTTTTTTTTGCTTATCTCTCATTTCCTTCACCTCCACTCTTATAACTAAAGACTAGGATGAATGTATGTATTTGAGATTCCTGGTAGCAGCATTGGTAATTGGGAATATTTTTAGAACTTCTCTGAGGGTTCATCTTGGTCTTCGCTTCACCAGAAATACAGATGTTTCTCGTAAGCTGCAGGCACGTCGTCAATATGTTCTCTGTAAAAGATGCATAAAATTTAGACTGGACCAAGGGTCCAGAGCTATGCTACTATGAGCATAAATTAAGCCTGTCTGAGGCAGAGACCGTAGAAATGGCCAGGAAGCTATGCACTGTAACTGAATTCCAACTAAGCTGAGCCCTGCCGTAGATGCTGAGGATATGGCAAGTAAAGTGGGAATAAATTTAAACTCAAATTAGGCTGTCAAACTAGGGTAGAAGTTCAATCATTCTCTCTCTAATGCTATCATATATATTTGATATCTCTTTCCTGGCTATAGGTACACTTTGGTACTGGTCTTGGATTTTATCTCTAAAAGACTTCTGTGAAGAAAATACCATTATCTCCACGTAGAGATATAGTGCTCAGAATTTCTTGCCAACCTAACATGGCAGCCCACAAGTAAACCTGAGATTTCCTGAGTACAATCCATCATGCCCAGACAAACATTTGACAAATGTTTATTGACCTGTTTACTTTCTTTCTTATCAGAAATCAGGACAGCACACTCAGGGTCAGAAAATAGAGTCTCTGGAAGTTCTAGCAGCAAAGCTTCAACACTCAGGGAACCCATAAGGCTTTTTTCTCAAATTTCTAACTTTCAAATGAATTCTTAAAGTGTGCCTATTTCTGTTTGAAGGCACAAAGGCTAAAAATAAATAAATATTTGTAACATGCACATTCTTTTCCTTCCTGATATTTGCATATTCCTGACAAGGAACTTAATTAGGCAAATTTAATTAAGTGAAGCTAGCTGCCCAGTGTCAGGCTATTCCCCAAATGTTTTCCAAGCTATGATGAATTAATTTTTATGGTCCCTGATTTAATGCGAAGTTGAGCTCTGTACTCAACTCTAAATCTTGAACACCTGGAACAAGAGAAATTGGGCTGTAGATGAGGAGAACGCTCTGTGTGGAATAATGCAGATTTTGACTACTCAATATGCTAAACAGGTATTAATAATACCTATTTATTACACATTTATCATATACCCCCTGCCATATATGTATTTTCAAATTCTTTGAAAGGTATTCAAAACCCTATTTTATTTTCCCCTGGATAGTTTCCATTAAAATAGATTTACTTGGATTTGAAATAATGAGTGCCAGTGCTGTGTCTCATGTCATCCTAGACAGAGATTCTTTTAAAAATAAAAGTGGCGAAAGTTGGCAATTAAATCTCTAGGTTGTTTCAGTTTGTGCATAGCTTTTTTTTTTTTTTCTTTTTTTTTTTTTTAAGTCATAAAAGATTTTAAGCAAAGAATACACCTTAAAGTTTTCTGTGAACCTGCTATTGCCTCTTCTCTATGCAATACGCTTCTATCTTCCTTTATTGGATTTCTTTTTTTTTTTTTTTTTTTTCCAGCGAGAGGAAGTTTACTTGTGCCGGTAAAATAGAATTGTTTTTATGAGATCCTTGATAGGGTTTTCCGATTGTTGGCATTTGTGCTTAGGAAAGAAATAATGTTGTGTTCAGCTAATCTCTGACACCTAAGAGTATTGCTAAGAATATCAGTGTAAGAACTGAGATCTCATGTGTCCTTGGAATAATGCAATCTTTCTCTAGCATGGTATATCTGTGAATAATCTACTTAATTGTATTTCTAGACTAAGCAGTGCTAATTTGTGATGAGAAGGAAAAGGAAATGAACCAGTTTGAGCTGAAATGGCAGCTGTGAACCTGCTCTTGGTGTAGTAATAAGTGTCTTGAGACATGTTTACTGGTCAGTGCTTTACTGGAGAGGTAGTCCATGGAGACAATCCATCTTTAATTGCCCGATGCATGAGAGTTGCTAGGAAATGTATCCAGCCCAAGTGTTATAAAAGCAATCCTAATTTTGCTTTAGCTTTGTCTGGGTCATGCGTTCCCCATGCTCTTCTTAATGCAGAATTCCAGAGGCCAGGCAATACCTTCTCCTCACTATGTTCAACATAGTGGATGTGTCCTGTCAGATTACACATATAAGTGTTTCCTTATTGAATTCAACAGCATTTCACCTATCTCTAAGCTGTAACTTCCTTTGTGAGCCCATCTCCTCTTGTACTTTCATACTAGGAACTATGTGGATACAGATCTAGACAAGCAACTGTTACCGATTTGCTTTACTTTGCTAGAACATTGCAAAAAGTTCTGAAAAGCGCTGGGGCTGTAGCCCAACAAGGAGACCTGTTTATGATGAGACACAAGTGAAAAAATCTCATTTTAAGTCAATTTGTAAAGAAGCAGGTGACACGTGGTTATTGCAGGGCACAGAGAAGAAATGTTGGAGTACAATCAGATACAATAAAAAAAAACTTTTTTCTATTTTAAAAGATAAAAAAGCAGTTTGAAAAGACAGTGATGTTGCTAGCTTATGGTCAAGTGCAGAAAGGAAGGCATAATCAATAAGCAGCCAAGAGCTTGTTCTGTTCATATGTGTAAGCTCCCAGTAATGAGGAGAAAGCATATGGCTGCAGCCAAGGTAAAGGGTCTTTAGCACATTCTGTGAGTCTGGCGCTGCTCAGGGAGCATGAGTGTGTCCTCAGCTTTGCCCCACAGCCAGTTGCATTTGCTTGGAGAGATCAATGAGCTGCCTCATATTATATGCCACTAATATTTATTAGTGAATCAGTGACAGAATAACTAACAAGATACAGTAGATCTGAACATGCATGACTTCCTAACATTAATAGATGACACCTTATTCTCAGTCTTTTGACAAATGGCAGGTATAAGCCTAAAATGGCAAAAATAAGCGCTTTTTTTTTGTATTTTTAGACAGTATCAACTGACAGGGCGTGTTGTGAAGAACTGGAAAATGATGAGCATAACAGTATCTCTCTTCCGTCCTCCCTCTTTCCCCATCCCTTCCCCCAAAAGACAGAAAAGTAGTGGCAGGCCAAGAGGGGAGAAAGGCTTTACTGGCAGGCTCAGTCAGGATACTTTAAAAGCAGGTGTGGGGGAACTATGAGGAAAAAAACTTGTGGGATTCAGTGAGGAAACACTTCAAAAATATAATTTGATTAGGACACAGCCTGTATGATTCAACGAGGAGGAGGAGGTTTTGCCTGGAATATGCATCTGACAAACTTTCACATCAAGAATTGCTAAATTACTGTCATACCAGCCATGCGGTAGGGGACAAAACAGCTTGTGGAATAGACAACTTTTTGAGAACGTGAAATCGGCAACCTTTTGAGCTGTTGGCATCTATGAAGGAAATCAGCACTATGCTTGCTGTTTCAGTGCTAGATTTACTCTTTTGCCCTAGTGAGGATTTATCTGATTTCCAATGAAATCAGTGAAAGGATAGCCATTAATTAGATCAAAACTTGCAATTTCCTGCAAAATATTTTCCCTTGTGTTGTACAAAACATTTGTTTTTGGGGTGAGTGAAATGTTACAATGACTCCTAAACTTGAGATTTAGCAGTATAAACTCCTCAGAGTTTGAAAGATCTAAAGTTCAGAATTTTAAAGCAACTTTACCCTGAAGAAAGGTTGGTATGAAGTTTGTGTGTTTCAGTTAAATGCTAGACAAAACTTTTGACTCTATAAGTAGGTGTCACCATGTTGCCCTATTATCACACTTAAAGGATCATTAAAAAAATAGCAACATTGTGAGCTTAGCTAGTATTTGTGAATGGCTCATATAAATGATTCCATGCTTCTAAAAACAGGTGTATTTCATATGCAACGATTCAATAATGCACTTAGTGAAAATAAAGGGTACTTCCTATTAATAACTGTTAAGGGAAAAACTGAAAGGTCAGAATGAGTTTGGTATATGTTATTGAGAATTCAAAATGTATAATATGAGGAACACAAAACATTTTTTTCCTTTGAATAAGAGATGGTAGTCAGAATAACAAATGAAATTTTTAATGATTAGATTAAATTTGCAGTTCTCTGTATTTCACTGCATTTTCTAAGTCATGAAAAAATGATTCCCTTACAAGAAAAATTGAAATTTCTTCTCCTCAAAATTCTACCCCAAAATATGATTCATTATTAACATACAAGCCAAAATGTAGCAACAGGATTTTATTTGATATGTTCTGAGAGCCTATTGGAAAGGTTGGTGTGATTCATGCCAAGTGTTAAAAACGCTTATACCGAGGTTCAGTGGAAAACACGTGTCAGTTTCTGAGGTCTTTTATTAAAGTCATCTTGAATATTTGTTCCAACTGAATCTCCCAAAAAACCCACGTCATTCCTCATTAGTGTCCTCAATCACTCCCTGAGCTTCTGAAAACAAGAAAGCAATTATAGTCTTCATGCTATGTTTTTGAAGAAGTATGAAAGCTTCAGAATAAGGATATTCTAAATCCATAATTTGAATTCTTGATTCTCTCAGTTTTTTGGTTGCCGTCAAAGAATTCAGATCAGAAGAAACCTTAGCCAAGCAGAACTCTAGATTTAAACAAAACTTGCCCTGTGCATCTCTGCGTCTTTATATTCATTACCCACAGACAAGGAATTCCTAAGGACTGTTTTGGTGAGTCAGGGTAGATGAATTTTGATAACAGCTTCCTTGAGTTTTTATTTTAGTCTCTGGACAAGTGTTTTTATTTCAGCTCTAGAATTATGAATGATTGGTTTTAAGTCTTTATTTCTGGGAACAAAAGGCTATCTTGGGTAGCAAAAGTAGCTGTTTCACAGAACAGGTATAAGTATTTGTCAGAAGTAAGAATTTTCAGGTTTGTAGTCTTGAGCTTAGAAAGTTAAACCTCCTGGCTGTTATCTACTGGGACCTCTTTTTTTTTCTCTGCTTATGCAAAAACAAATCCAATACCTGCAATTCCTTAAGTTATTGCACTATGACTGTGGACTTTACATGGAGAAAGAAATAGTGGAGTCGTCTGTGCTTCTAACTTGTTGAAATAGGTTTGATTTGAGAAAGGACTGGTTATTCCTAACTTTTACTTCAGGAAGTTCTCTGTGCAAATCCTGCAAGTAAAAAAGCTGCCTTTTAAAATCTTTCTGGAATTGAATAAATGACCAGAGTTACCAATGGAAGCTTGTAAATACAGGAAAACGCAGACTCTGAGCTGATGTCAACTTGCAGTTTTTATTCCTCCAGCAATAGAGGAGTAATGAAAAGCCTTGTATGAGAAAACAGGAAAGCAATTTTTTTATTTGAAAACCAGATCTCCTGAGCTATGAGAATTAGAAACACTTAATGAGTCACGGTATTGTTTATTACAGAGAATAAGCTGTCATTTTCTTATTTTCTTTATATTTCAATTGAAGATACATAGTATGGGAATATTAAAATCTATATCTAAACATTTAGAAGTTGTTTCTATAGTTTAAAATACTATATACAAAGTGATGAGAAAATGGCATTTCAAAAATGTGGTTCATCCAACATAATTAAATTCCTATTTACAAGTTTCTAAAAACTCTCTGAAGTAAAAAGCTTCATTTTTACTTTGTCCCACCATTCTTCTCTCCCTGTCAATTTTGAGTAGTTTAAGGTTGGCAGCAGGTAGGATTTGCAAAGATGCTGCTGCAAACTGTGTGCACGAGCCAGTCAGCTCTCACTTCTGCAGACATATAGTACTGGGAGACCAGTTATCCCATTTCCCTAACCACATAGAACTATATGGAGAGCAATTTTTCAAAGTGCAAGCGACATGATCCACAACTGCATCCAAGCGTCTCCCCTACTGCCACATGAAATTAAGATTCAAAACAATTTCTTAATGAGTTTAATCATTTTTTAAATTTTAATCTTTTTTAACATTATTATGATTGCCTTTGGCAAAAATCAGTAGTGTGCTGAGCACCACATGATTCAGACTCAAACTAGATTTTTTGTATTCTGTACTTTGTGAATCACTACTTCTTCAGACAAGCCTTTAATTTTTCTATATTTTTGTACCTTTAATTATATTTGTGTATGTGATTAAAAAGAATATCTAAGAAATTCTAGTGACTGTTACAGACTTATTTTCCAGATAGTAAAAAAGGAATTGAGATATGTCCTTTCTCTTTCTTCCCCTCTAGAGGATTATAGAGAAGACAAGTGAAATTTAGGGGTTCTTTATTGAGGATATTTGTCTATTCTTGCTGGGCTGCAGAGTTTAAGTACAGCAGATGACTTTCTTCCATCAATAGATCTCTATCTGTACCGATATTCTCACTATCTCTACAGTTAACCATCAGTAACCAAGTAACTGGGCCATCAAAGAAGCTGTAGAAATCTGTAGAAGCCTCTAGAATTTGCCTCCTGTCATCCCACAGATCTTTACTGTGGGACTAATTGATGGCGACTTAAATAAGAACGAACAATCTTATGTCTGGAAATGCCAACTAATGTGCATAATCCCACATTGCCTGTATTTCTTTTTGTAGTTCATTGCTGCATTTTTTTCTCGGTGGTTAGAAGCTTCAATTAATTCCTTGTCAGAATCTACTGGGTAGTTGTATAAGTATATATGCTGCGACTGCAAAAATCTGTGTAAATCGCTCATGAAGAGCACTAAGGAGCTATTATTAGATGCAGGTCTGCCTTTGGATATGTTCACTTGCATCTTTAATGTTCATCTAAGTTTGAGCTGATGCCTTATGTCACATTAAGTTGCAATGTGTACTGTAGCATGTGTATGTGTGTAGTATGTGTGTGAACAGCTATGTTTGTATTTATATACAGCAAATTGTGCTCACCTAATTCGGAGAGTCCAGGGTGTCTCATCACTATTGGCAGAGGAGCCAACTCTTATCTCTGTAGTAGTACATGAGTGAAATGGAGTGGCCAGCAGCTTTTCTATCTCTTTGGTTCCCAGGACCAAAGGTGCATATAGAAGTGGGTTCACCAGAAGAGATGGAAGAGGAACTGACAGGAAAGGTGAAGTAAACTGAGGCTCATACACTACAGTCTGCACAAAAAGAAAGAAAGAATTAGATTTGATTTCAGTTAGTATCCCGCATATACTCTATTAGTACCTCTCAGTTTGTTACCAAGTCCTTTTCAAATTAATTGAGACACTGCACAATGTCTTATGTAGTCTTCACAAGTCCTCAAATGCTGCATTTGCCTAGGTTGCATCATTAAAATATGACTAAGCTAGAACAGCTCAACATTCTCTCAGAGCTCAAACTATAATCATTTGGGTTTAAAATACCTATTGAAAGACTTATATGTTCATGTATTTGCATTATTTAACAAGCTAAATCTAATGTATTGTGCTATTAGCTATTAATAATAATTGCTGTGTATCAAAATCAGCATCTGCTCTAAATTTTGGTTAACAGACTTTCTGAAGGGACTTAGCTTTTATTTTAACTTTGTCCTTGAGTTTTATTTACTGTTGTAGGCAGGTCTACAAACCATAGCTCTCCAAATGCTCAGATGGTATGAGTAAGTGCTATACTGTGCGGCTGCATATAATGACAGAGCCAAAATCCAGGGTTTCCTTTTAAAAATTGGGACCTTGATGGTCTGCTATGAATGAAAGCTTTAAAATAGTTACTGACTTCCAAGACCTCTACAAATTCTTTTAGTAAGCTTTTTAGGACTATTTTAAGGGAAAAGCTATTCAGAATCTAATGACAAGATGTTTTCTTAAATGTAAAAATTAAAAAGAAAGAAAAAAAGAGTTTCAAGATCATACTTCCAGGAACAAACATATGCATTGAAATAGAATTAAACTAAGATACCTCTGAGACTTTGACCAGGAGATCTAAATGAGTTTGCAAGGTTCCTTCCAACCTGAACAATCCTGTTACTGCGCCTCTTTTTAAGTAATTAACTTCAAGTATAGGCTGAGATCTAACAAGGGACAAAGTGTCTTGATATTGTCACAGAGCATTTAGAAGTCCTCTTTTAGTTGATTCTCTTTCAAAATTAGTAGCCTACTATAATCATCTTTCCTTTGTTTTCTTACTTTCTTCTGGAAAGAAGAATTTAAGAAAACTCTCTCCAGCCTCCTCCTTTTAGAAATACTGAGCTTTATGTTGTGACTCCATGTAGTAATTCAAGAGTAGTTTATTTTCTGCACAGAAAGTTTCACCACTGATGAAGAAAGCATTTATATGATGCATCTTCATGTCAAATACATGCAAACCCTCAAGCTAGAAGATTGAGAGGCAGGAATGTTTGCTGTCTTTATAAAGCCAGTTAGATTTATATATATAATAATATTGCTGGCTTGTAATTCTGGTTGCTTAATTGCTTTGCTTTTTTGGAGTGCTTTAATACTTGTGTATTAGACTGTAATGTGTGGGAAAGCAGAGGATCCTGTTTTGCCAGTTATTTGAGCATTGATGAGGTAACTACTGAGATTCAAGATAAATTATTCTTAGAGAACAAATATTAGCAGACACAATTTCAAATGATCAGTTTATAACCTGCACATTTGAAGACTAATTTTCTGTCTTGAGGAAAGTGAGTATGTAGGGGCACAGATTTGATTCATAACTAGGACTGGACTTCAAAAAGTCATATTTTGGTTCTTCTCACGTGTTCCTTGGGAATTGATTGTCACCAGATCTTTTCCTGGAAAAAAAAAAAATCTTTCATATCTTCAGTGCTCTAGAGAGAAAGGTAAGGTTCATTCTGCATCCACTGGCTAATGCTGCTGGCAGGATGATATCTGTATCATAGAACCTTCTTAAAGAGATGGAATTGAGAATCCCAAATCCGTAGGCCATTGCCGAGCTAGGAAATAGTTTCACATTTCTTTGTCACTTGTTGCCAATATGCAGCTCTTCAAGGAAGAAAACAGCGTTCCGTTATAACCATCTTGAGCGACTGCATGTATTTAAACATATGAGAGATTCATAAAGCCATTTCAAAAGATAGTTACTGCTGTAAGATGAAAACAGTAATTGAGAGTAATTGAGTTAACTTATAACCACATAAATAAACTGCATAATTATTTTATTAAATGTGTAAATCATTTTACACATTTCTAGAATGACTTCTTTTAGCAAATTATGTAATATTTAATAACAGACATAACTATCTTCCTTACGTGGAAGCTTTTGCAACTCTTCATAGAAGAGGAAGACTGTCTTCATGCTCTCTACAAAAGTGGAGCCTAAGCCAGTTGAGTCAGGCTTATTTGACATCTCTGTGCGGAGTGTTGTTGGCATTTGAAGATATTCCAGCTCTGAGCTGTAATTATGATGACAGATCTATTCATGTTTGTTGGTGCTGAGGATAGACAGCTGTTTTCACATGCTGACTTGCAATTTGACAGCTGCAGGTCCAACAAACAGTTTTGATGTTCATATATGACAGAAATAAAAAAGATCAAATATCTTAAGCAAATGGCCCATTCTCCTTTTCTTTAGCATACTATTGAATCCATAGAAATGTAAATCTTGAGGGTACTTCAAGGGATCAACATGAAGGCAGAGTCATGGCTACCCAGAGCACAGCACTTTGTGGTGTTTTGTCACTCCTTACGGTGCATGCACAGGAGGAAGGGGAATAACTGCCTGTATTCAGTTTTGTTCCAGGATTTACTCAATCTTGGTTAAATCACTGTGAATAAATTGTTTTGTCTTTCTACTCAGTCCAATGCCTCCTAAATCATTTACTTCTGCAGTAGCTTGCACCACAGAGCTGTTTTCAGTTGAAGATCTTTGGATGTAACTTTATTCTGTCTTTTTAACTTTACTTTTCCACATGCAACTTGGTCTTCCAGTGCATCAGCTACTCTTGTGTTTCAGCTTCCTAGTTCTGCATTATGCTTAGAGTTAGAGCTGTAAATCTGTACACAGCTATACATTAAATGTTTATAGATAAAGACACATAACTGTGATAACTTCAACAACTACAAAGCTACACTGTGAATTTGGTTCAGTAGGCATAAATAACTATATTATCCTTTTCTTCCCACTCAGTTGCTTCCTGATTTGTTTTGGAGGACTGAGCCATCCTGAAATGTATGTTTATGTTTATATTGTTGGGAGTAAAATCTCTTGATTTTTTTTCTTGGAGGGGAAAAAAAGGAATTCTGTTACAGAAGTAAGGCTTACTTTTCCCATCACTTAATGAAGTAATGAACTAAGAAATACATATGAATTTTACTAGATATGATTCTGACAAGTATTGCTTTTGGCTGTGGCACTACCATCAGACTATTATTACCACATGCATTCAAATTACATTTTATTTTCTACTCTGCATTTCTGAACAGCACTCGGTTTCAGCTAGTGCAGTCACATCCATAGAAACAGATGTTCCACATTTTTCTTTATGAAACTGAAGAACTTTTCAAGTTCACTAGCTAAAATGCCACCAAAGAATGAAATTGAAACCCTGTACAATAGATGGCATTGTCCTAAAGGGATGAAGAAAATGTGCTATTTAAATCACCAGTGGCACTCAGAAGGCATACTTGATATAATTAGTGCTTGCATGCTCAACAGGCACACATAGTAAAATATACTATGTTCCTTCCTACTATTCTAATAATGGGAGATTACATATAGATGTCTATTGAAAGAGATGACACAAGACTGTTTGCCAATGACTGTGTGTGAGAGAGAGGATGAGAAAGTTTAATTAAAAAGTACTATCCAGAGAGATATTTTGAAAAAAGAATGACTCATAGGATAATAATGCAACTTTGCCAGTGGCCAGGGAGGAAAAACATAAAAGAAAACTTGCTTTTAACAAAGTAGACTTAGTTACTGTATCTTTAGGAGGTTGAAAACCTTTGTTGCCTGCTTACTCATACCTCTGCTCTATGTTCCTAGCTTAAGGTTTTCTTAAAAATAAAAATTAAAAAAAAATGTTTGTTCTACTACGAGCTGGCAAGGACAAAGGGTTTGAGATGTATCTTCTGCAGTAAAAAGAAGCCTTTGTGCCCAAAATAGTGTCGGTAGAAAAATAGAGTCAGAATAAAATGTAATGTTTTGTCCAGCACAGACTCTCAAGACGAAGTTTTACATCCTTCACTAGGATTGCAAGATTTTCTTTGAAAGTAAGAGTTTTCAAAGGTGCTTTTCTGGCACCTTTGGTTACTTGTGGTAACTAGTATCACTGGAAAGATATGCATCATTCATGGCATTACTGGAAGAGTGTTCTAAAAGAGATTGCAGCAATCCAGATTTAGTGTTCTTAATTCATCTTAATCGTCGCTGTGGGAGTTTTTCATTGAAATCTAAGATTATCATAATATCCAACATTTTTATGGCATGCACTTCAGTGGGACCCAGATGTTATTCTGAGTGTCTTGAACAGGAAAGCCTCAGTTAGAGGCAGATTTTTTTTTTGGTCCTAAACTGGTTTCAACCACTACTCACTCTGTTGACCTGTACATTTATCCTATAAGAGTACTTTTTCTGTGAACAAGTGCCAAACTATTTTCATTGTGGCATCTTGAGATACATGCCAATTCCTTCCTTCCTTTGGCAAAAGAAATCAGAAATGGAGAAACCTTGCAATGAATTGACTTAATAGTTTAACTACCTGAAAAAGTTTCTTTTTTTTTTTTTTTTTTCCTTTCTCTAACGAGGTTAAGTTCACTGCTTCACTTGGCAGGCCCTCAGATCTCTTTAGGGACAATATTTGTTTAAAATTGAAGAAAAAAAAGTTTGGCACAAGTATAAACAAATACTGCCTTTCCATCTCCACAAAAATCCATCAGAATTCCATGAGAAATCTGTCAGATTCCATGCTTCAGGAAGTGATTGTCTATCCTACGATTCAATTATTACATGTAGTAAGATATTTCAGGCAAACCTATTCTGTAATGAAATAAAGATTTGAACATAGTGATTTCTTTAAAAAAAAGAAAAAAAGAAAAAAAAGCATTCACAGAACTGAGATTTCAGCAAAGATACTCCCTGAGAATGTGTTCTCTGATCATCATCACTATAGACATGAGTTCTGCCAGGTCTAATACAGTGATGAGTGTTTATTAGCTTCATTAATGAGTTAGCATCTTCATTAGTATCTTCAAGTAGTTCGTAATTTAACTGGTATGTCTTAGCGGACACTTTTAAATTGTAGTTTTATCTTCTGTTACCAAGCAGTCCTTTAAATGGTTTCATCTTTTGTCAGCATGACTACAAAGGTCAAATAACTGTCTTTTTTCAATGAGAATCATATCTGTTCTCTTATATCTGCATCTGTAAAACAACTCCAGCAGGAAAGTGTTTTGGTCCCAAGAAATCCCCTACTTGTTGTGCTGTCAGTTTTATAATGCATTGTTGTATAAAACAAATTCTCAACTGATCAGTATCTATAGCGTATTACAATATAGTCTTTTGGGTCATCCTGCTGTGTGACCAGCATGTAGTGAATATTGTGTCTCTTGAAATGAAGATGCATCAGAGTTTCAGCTCTTGCAAATGCACAAAATACGAACTATACTGATAGCTGTAATAATTTTTTAAAAACAATTTGTAGATCGTATTCTATACTAAGGTAATACACTTTCTATTTTCACCTTTCAAAGTAATTTCATGCGCAGTAACAAACTGTGTTCATATTCCATGTGTAGAAGCTCTGTTTTGTATACCAAAAGAGTAGTTTAAAAAAAATGAACTTGGAAACAAAATTAGAAGATTTCAGTAATTTTCTTCTTCTCTATCTTTAGCTCGTGAATCTTCAAAAAAGTTCTGATTAGTGTTAACAATTTGTTGGATCTGCATAGCATAACTGCAGTTACAAAGCACATATACATTTTACGGAAAAACTAGGGTTATATGTATATAGTGTGATGTCAGTGGAGAATTTTGGTAGTTAATAAAACCAGTAGCCTGGAAAAAAATTCTTTCCTTAAAGTGGGTGTATGATATCATAGAATCATAGAACGTGTAAGGTTGGAAAGG
>JAUBOD010000893.1:1743353-1756003 GCA_032353885.1 Nothura maculosa | reverse complement strand
AACTTGTCGTCCACCATGACACCCAGGTCCCTCTCTGCGGGGCTGCTCTCCAGCAGGTCAACTCCCAACCTGTACCGATGTCCAGGGTTATTCCTCCCCATATCTACAACTATGGGAGACATTAATTAAATTCTGTCTAAAGAATGACAAACACACGTGTAGAATTTGTAAACTGGGAGGATTAATTGTAATAAATCCTAATCCGTGTAGGAATACACACTTATTATTTAGGATATGTGAGGATGTTTTCCATTTGGAATATTAACTTTTACTCTTGCTTCTTTGTCATCTAAATGAAGTTATAGCTAGCTTCATTCTGTTATGTTAGAATACCTTAAAGGGATAGTTGATCTACTATTAATAAAAAAGAATCTTACAGTGGTCTCTATACTTTCAGTATTGAATTTGATTCACTTGTGATATTCCTATGGAGTACTTCCTTAAAATTGATATTTGAGATAACAAGGTTGCAGAGCAGCTTGTAGATAGCCCATATCATTTTCAGCTTTCTTAGCTTCCAGAATTCACAGGCTTCCCAGTGCATAAGATTTCTTGCTTCTGCCATAAAACTCAGGAACAATGTTTAAAGTTCTCTCCTGACCAAAATTTTAAATAATACTTCAATTCTTTATGAGGGATTTTCAAAAGATTTCACAAAAGAGATCTTTAGAAAAATAGAATTGGAATTCTGGTTGGTGAGCAACTTCGCACTTCCAGCCTCGTTTACTGAAACTCATATGTATGCTTAAAGCACGTGTTTAAAGACATTCCATTCTGACAGAGAGCAAAACATTTTCCTCAATGGCAAATGAACATACGTACTGGACAACTGACTTTATCATAAAGAGCTTTTTTTTGATTGTTTCATTGATGCTCATTTTTATGGAGAGGTCTAAACTCTTACTTTCTTTTTCTCTCATATATTTCTGTTACAAATGTTCTCAATATAGCATTCAAATTATTAAACATAATGAGTTTTTGGCTTCCCCGTGTAAGCTATCTTTTATAAGAAGTCTTTCAAATTCTTATTTTCAGCCTTCTCCTGCTGAGAACTCTGTATTCAAGTCATATTAGAGAGAACTGTAATTTTTAAATTGGAATGCCAAACATGTTTTTCTCCTAACAAATGAACCTGCTGATTAAACATTAAAATGTACAATTGAATCAAAACCAGACCTTGAAACCACTTCAGGCTGTTGTGGTATATCAATACAGACAGGGTGGGAATCATCTAGTATTTAATAGGATTTTAATAAGATAACACTTTTCAGGAAAAATTAAAACAATTAAATAACATCTAATTTTTCTTTTTTATTCAATTTGAAAGTGGCTTTTGCTTTAAAATTATATTAGAAGGGAGAGTTACACACACTGATACTTAATATTTTTAAGTCTCAAAGATAAATGTCCCACAGCTTGCTCCTAACTACTATTATTTCCAGACTGGCCTATGCATTTGCAGTTGTGAAGGGCAATTCTTTGTGTAATAATCTACTTGAATAGGTAAGAGCTTTGAGGTCAAGTATTAGAGGCAGAATAATGGCAGCTCATCCATGTGCTATTTTTTAATAATATTTTTTGAAGAAAAACTTAGTAGCCAGAAATATTCTATTTCAAATAGGCTTTAATTTCTTTAGTCAGAGAGGTTAAGATTTCTCAGAACTGATCTTAAATTCAATTTGAAGTTGTTTAAGAGAAGATCAAGAAAGTATTGTAACACATAGGTATGATGATGTGAGCACTTAGAAAAGCTAAACCTGAGCAACCAACACAATGGTAAAATATGACTCATTCTCCACAGGGAGTATCATACTGTTGCCACATCTTCAGTAGTCTCTTTGTTGAAAAGTTTTAAGTGGCCTACTAAAGAACATTTAAAACAAGGTAAGAAAGGAACAAGCATAGGAAACCATGCAGAGGTCTCTCACACAGTGAATGGCTTTGCAGGATATAAGGAAGAGCTAAACACAAGTGAAAGGACATCTAGAAGCTTGGTAAATCTACATGGCAAAAAGCATGGCTGAAGACAAACAAAGACATTATAGAAGATATTTTGTGATTCTCTGTTGGTTTCTGTCTCAAATCAAGTAACAATCTTACTGCTACCAGTAATCATTGCTAGATGCTGGAGTCTGTTGGTTACCACCTTGAAATAAACTCCCATTTATGGAGCACTTGAGTTGAAAAGATGAACAGAGTAACTTGCAGCTATCAGGCAACACTATGATAAGGAGAAATAGCTGTTTCATTCTGCTCCTTTGCACATAGGATTTCTTCCTACTGTTCTAAATGATATCAGCATGATTTGTAAATATAGTTCCTGATCTTTGATTCCTCCTATGCACCAGAATAGCTATCTATAAAAAGCGTGTATGCAAGTATATATATATGCCTGTATGTATATACACTTATATCGAGTATAAGTATATGCCACCTATAAGTTTGCTTACATAGAGTGTGTGGATCTGTATATACGTGTGTGTGTGTGTTTAACCTTATATAGGTTTATACTTGAAAGTGTGTGTGTGTGTGTGTGTGTATATATACGCACTCCCTATATGTAGGGAGGATAAACTGGTTTTGGTCAAAAAGTACCCCAGCTTCCTGGCAGTATACTTATGTATGGAAATCTGTGGTTTTATAAGTTTCAGGTTCGGTTACAGAAATTTTTTAAAAGTAGAAATAAAATTATTCACCTAGTCTAGTTCGCAAACATATGTATGAACATCTTAGTCCCTACTTCTGGTACCTGTATTGTGTATACTCTTGATAGATATAGCATCTATTGAATGGTACTATTTAGGCATAAAATACAATGGAATTAGGTAGTATCTAAACCAAGACAAACAGTATCTTTGTAGATTCAGATGTATGGAATTTCTGTCTGCAACTCTCCTTATGACTTTCACTGTGTCCAAAACCACCTTTCAAATCAGAATTTATTGCAACTAGTGCTAAAACATTTTTCCTGTCCTGCTTCTGGTGGTGAGTATTCTTGGCCTTGGCCTGCGCACCTCCAGCACAATCTTGCACTTTGGAAACAGTGGAGGATGGGTATTAGTAAAGCACTGCATGGCCTTGCTTTATAATAAACATTTGCTATGCCTGGAGGTAAGGATAAGTGTCATTTTCCTTCAGTTGTTAACAAAAATATAGAATAGTCAATTTGAATAAAAAATGGAAAAATCCTACTTCCTTTTTTTTCTATGAAGAAAGTTATATTAAAAGTAGATTATTATCTTGATCTGTTTTTAAGTAGTGTGTGATCATGAAATATTGTTCTACGTTATGTAAACTTAGAGGAACAGAGTTAAAATTGTGTTTACAAATTTCACATTATTATTTCCTGACTTTTACTTATTTAAGTTTGCATCCTCAGCACTTCTATAATACTTTGTGCATGCAAAAAAAAATATTAGGTATATTAGTATTTTAGTAAACACTAATTTGTTCTGTCACTGTAAGATTTATTGCTTTATGCCATCTAGTGGACTCTACCCATGGGCTCAGTATTACCTTTAATAACTACAGAACTTTAAGTATTTTACACACAGATGTTAATTCTAACATGACTTTTGTAGACTTTTGATCCACGACCTTAATGGAAGATCTCACAATGATAAATAGGACAAATTGCCTTGTTACACACTTTAAGGTGGAAGAAATTAAACAAACTTAAACAGGAAATGTTCAAAATCTTATTATTAATTTGGACTCAAGGCAGAATTCTCTTCAGTGTTACATATGTATTTGTTCTTAGTTTGACTGAAATTTTGAGTGTGAAAAATGAGGTACTGAAATAAGTAAACTGACCAGAAAATAACTTGCAGCAATGTAATATTATGTGGAGTTTTAAAGGTTTATAATACTATATGGAGAGACATAATCACAGTTTGGGGATTTAACTGTCCTGAAGGAGTTTTCCTGTCCTGCAGGGTGAATTTTATTCAAAGACAAAAATACTTCTTTTTTTTTTAAACGGAAAAAAAAAAGTTAGACTCTACTTTCCTGGATAGAGACAGTTTTAAGATTTCAGAAATATTAAATCTGCAATGCTTATGGTTAAATTTGATGTTTTTTGACTGATTTAACTTGTTAAAGAGATTTTTTATTAGATAATAGTTTTTTTTAAGTCAGATAGACAGCTCCAGCCTATTGGAAACTGGGCAGTAAAGCTATCTTAACCTATTCAGCCCTTCATGTGTGTGTCAATTCATGTGCCAAAATGTCTGTAACTGGTTCTGTACATTAGGACTTCTAGAGGAGAATAAAGTAGTGGTAGGCAATGGGCCAAGGCAGACATTCCTGATGGCTGAGTAATTCCGTCACAGAAATTTGGCAGGCACTAGTGAAGCTCTCCATGGGCAATATTGCCAGTTCTCAGAGTCTGTCTGATAGATTTTGTATCATGGATGTTTGTGTCTTGTATCACATTTTAGCTTTTTGTTAGGGAACTTGGGATCTTAAAGCCTCAAATGCAGAAACAAGAACCTGGCATTTGTGTTTGGGGTTTCTTTTGTTGAAGAGATTGCATTTACAGCTTTTTGGTATACAATTAGAATATGTTCAAATGGATGTTACTCTGAGTTTGCAAAATGACAAAGTAGCTAGGAACCATCATTTGTTTACTTTAAAAAAATAGCATTCATTGTTTTTAGAAATTGCCAAACTTATTTTAGCTAGTAATTCATATTTAATCTTACAGCTCTAAAAGAAAGTCAGTTGATTGTCTGTAAAACCGGCCTTCTATCACATAGGCAGTTATGACCAGCAAACTCAGGTATGTTTTGTAATAGTCTCCTGCATGTCTAGTGCTGCATGTCCATTTTATGCCTGACAGAAAGTGAAACAGAGGAAGTTGGAGTGTGTTAAAAATTCTGCTAACTTTTACAAGTAAGTTTTTAAATTAGGAATAATAGCTTCTTGAAGGACAGATGTTTTGGCGAAAACAATATGCTTTTACTCTGCTGTAAAATTCTTGAACCATAGAAACCACCTTTAACTAAAAAGGAAATCGAGGCCCCATCTACTGAGTTGTATTACATTAGGGCAACAAAGTGAGTTTTAATTTTAGCCTCCAGATATGGCAATCTGAAACACAGGACCATTGTCAGAAAAGAGCATGTGCTCCGTTGCGTTACCTTTGCCTCTTTGTAAGACTAGAGGTTTTGCGTCAGAGACTAATGTTTCATTTTATTAAATATTTACCAACAATCTACTGGCCATATGTTATAGAATTTGCATGGTGACAGACTCACAATTCGTCACCTTGTCAAGATGATTCTGTTAAATCTGCACTGTTAAACAAGTTCACAAAGGCCTTTCAGTAATCCAGGGTTTTGTTCGATGTGCTGTCTTTGCTGAATTGGTGTCAATATCACATTTGTGTTCCACAGAAATGTTTTTCAGGAATGAGCTTTTTAGAAATTTTCTGTGGACATTGTGGAAGATGTCAGGATTCCTCTCTTGAGTAGTATTTGTCCAACAATATTTTTTTTCAGTTATGTTCTAAGTACAGAAACACTTTCCTTCAGAAATGTTACTAGTCACATAATATATTAACAGATAAAAGACTCTTTTCACTTCTTTTGTTGTTCTTTTTGTTGTTAGATTTATTTTTTGGTTTATTTCATATTCCATTAGGAAAGAATTGGCTAAAGTGAGAAAATTATCACAAGTTAGGCTTTTATAAGGTTTATTGGCAGCTTCCTGCTGGCAGGGGAAGAACACTCAATGTATTTGTTAAAGCTTATCTTATGAACACATTTTAATTTCAGAACCCAGACAGTATTTTCCCTTGTTTTTTTCTAAATTTGAGCATTTTCTATGTTTTCTGAGGTAGAATATTTTTTTCTTTCTTTTTTTTTTTTTTTTGGTAAAATGAAGAGGATACCAATTAAACCTAATTGGAAGTTCTCATTTCTGTGATTGAGACCTTTTGACTCTGTAAGCATGTGCACACTGTAATAATGAGAACCAATTAGATCTGAAGATAGAAATGTATATTATGAACACCAGAATATAACAGTTCTGATTGCCAAGCAATAGGTATTCGAGCGGCATGCAAGAGGATATCTGTGATTGCCAGAAGGAAAAGGGAGGAACAGGTCCCTTTCCCTAGTCTAGCTATTCACAGGAGGTTCTCCATAGGGTTCTCCATGGTTGGCCCTATCTCTTAGCTCATGTACAACACTGCCCTGATCAAACAGCTATATACACTCTTTAGGGAGCTGCAAGGAGTCGTGCTAGGAAAAACTACTGCTGGACGTTGCGACTCCTTTCCCATCTGTACAGCTCCTCTAGCTTCTTTCTGGTGTTTTTTTTTTTCTTCATTTATTTCTCTTTGTTTCATATGGCCAAGTTAGTGTCGTGTCAGATATTTGGAGAAATTAGAGACATCTGGCTATAGGCTCTCAGATAGTGGTAGTTCTCGGTGCTTACCAAGCACTTGGGTACCTGAATGTACCCAATTCCTATAATGTTATTTAAGGATAGAGAAGTGCATCCCCCATTGCTAATCTGGACTGCAGGTGGTAATGAAGTTTGAGGTCAGACCTTTCCATTTCCATTTCTTCTGTATGCTGTCAAAGCTGAATGAGTATGGAGGACTCAACAGGCGAAATCAGAGGTGGTCAGAAGTTATACGGTGACCCAGACAGAGCTGCCCTGACACTCAACCGCTGTTTTGAGGCTCAACAGTGGGGGATAAGGGAGTTCCATGGTTGGTTGCATTGTGCAAGAGATGCTGGATACAGAGACTTCTGTAACATGCAGTAAAACTTAATTACATAATTTCTGTGGAGTAGGCAGTGTTTATTTCCTTTTCTCTTGCCTTTTTTGTAAACATGGAGAAAAGATTTAACAAGTAGTGAGTAGAAATTTAAGAATACAAATGTAATCTAAAATCCAGTTAGAGTAGAAAGCACTCTGGCAGCAGACTTCCTTATTGGTAGCTTTTATAGTGCTTTTGTACATCAAGGGAATATGAAAACAAGGCAAATATTCACTGGATAAAAGAAGTACAATTAGCAAAGCAGGTAAAAGGTATTACTGCTACTGATATCCATTACCTTCTTAACAAATCAGGCTTTGCTCTGCTGTGTGATACAGCCTCATGGGGAAAAAAAAAGGCCATAATAAAAATGTATAGCTGAATTATTCTGTTCCTGTTGGGCTAGGTCCTGAGGAAACATTCTTATCCGATACAGCTCTTTTATCTTCTAGAAGGGACTATTAGACCAGCGTCTAGAGGCGTTTGCAATGTATTGTTCAAAATCATGTCCAAAAAAAAGACAATGTTCACAACAGCATCACACCACACTGTTAGTAAAAGGTCACAGCTCTGTGCTTAAATGTGACTGCTGAAAACAAAGCTATGATGAAGTTTTTACAGCCAAGATAGACAAGATATAAGGAAAATGAGAAATATTTAAGAATATTATAGGTAGTGTTTCAATCCTTACCATCATTGAATGGCTTTCTCCTTCACAGAAGATCACTGTGGGTCTACTTTTAAAAAAGTAACAATCTTTTCATTCTGGTATTAGCAGGCTATGATGACAGGTGCTTTGCATAGCCAGTGCATGAATAGTTCAAATATTGTCACCACAGGAATAATTACATATTTCTTCTCATAGTCTGAACATTGCTTTTCATTTTATTTAGACATCTGAATAAAAAGAGTCATGCAAGAGAGGATATTTAAAATCTTACGGTTTGTGGTTTCTTAACCGGCAGAATAAATATTTCTCAGTATAGCTGGCTATTTCTAAATCATGAAAAGCAAAATGCAATATTTAAATGAAATTGTTCACTTCTAATTAGGAAAAGTGATTTAATTACTTAGTACATCTCAGTTCTCTGTGGTGAAAAATTCACGAGCTGGAAAAAGCTAAATTAATAGAATCCGTTGATTCAGACTGAGTTTGGCTTGGGACTTCTGAAGGGCAGGCTTGTTTTCCGCCCTTTGTACATTCCAGACTAACAGCACATGAGGATCCGATTCGTATGAATGCATCTTTTGATGGAACTAGCTGTTCTGGTGCCCAGCTTTGCTGCTCAGTCAGATAAATGTTGCTAGAAATAAGTCAGTATGCCATGGAGCACTCTGAAAGTGGCCTGTGGGGAGAAGAAAATAAATAAAAAAAGGAGATCCATCTATCTGAGTCTGTACCAGCGAAGAAAGATGCAAAATCTGAGAAGTGCTTATTTTTCAAATGTTATTTTCTCCTCCTCGTTTCTGAAGGGTAAAATGAATGATATACAAAGAGAGGAAAGAAAAAAAGGATAAATTTTAAGACCACTTTGTTACTTTCCAGCAAAGGTGCCCTCCTCTGAGGACATTCTGTGCTACACTGCCGTGATTCTTTTCTCTATGGATAAGTATTCTATTTTAAGTATTCTGAACTGCTCGCGAATCCCCAGAACTTTTTGTTTCTTTTTTTTTTTTCCTTATCTTTAGATATAGCTGGTGAATACTGCTATAGGTAGAGAAGCATGCTCAGCTGCTGTTTCTTTAAACTGGTGGAGAGGGGGACAGACCTCCCCTAGTAGCTCGCTAAGAGCCAGGTGTTTGGAGTTAGGAGATGCCCCTGTGAAAGATGAAAGGTGTGAGCACAGAAGGCAGTCCAGGGGAGTGGTGTGCACTTGGCAGGGGGTTGTAGCCTGAGCTGAGCCAGCCCTAGGGGTGGGGAGGAAGAAGTCAGTCAAGATCATGGTTTAAGCAGGAGTTTTGTAAGGTCTCTGAGTCTCCAGGAGAAGTTTATGGCCCTGGGCAAGACAATGAGCTTTCCACTTTGTTGAAAGAGAGACATTGTTACACTGAGACAGCTGAAATCAAGGTAGTATTTATTTTAAGGGCTTTGAGTGTAAAATAAACTGCCTCCAGAATTCAAAAGGTACTTGAAGGTCTATCTGAAGTCAGGAAAGTGTGCCACAGCTCGGTGCTTTTCTGCTGGGAAACTGAGTATTAGAACAATCTGTCTTCCCCCACTTCATTCATTTCTGATGCCCACAGCAATCAATGAGGGACAGAAAGGCCTTGTGTGTACCAGGTGCACAATTCAATAATCATCCACCCACAAAGGAGGTTCAACTCCTCTTTTACCAAGGTTCAGGGAATAGAGCATAAGATGAAGTACAATAGATTTCTTCATAAATTGTCTAGCTGTATCTCTTTCAGTCTGTAGCTGTGTAGTGTAATGTTTTTGTAGCTGGGAGAGCAAATAGCTTTTTCCAAACATATAAGAGCTATTCCAAATCAATTCCTGAGTATTAAGAGTGATTCAACCTTCACCTTCCCTGCCCATGTATGGAGCATCAACAGCCATGTATGCTTTGAGTTCTGGCCAAGTGCACTTATGATTCAGGAGAAAATTGCAAGGAAAGATGGATTCATGGCTGTTTTGTATCAGAGAAAAAAAAAAGCCTTGAAAATTTTGTATGAGAAAGTTTAAGGTGACTGCATCGTACAGAAAAGACCTGTTAGGGAAGAGAATTGAAATGGTAGTTCTTTAAACCAATTGCGTGCTCCAGCCCCAGATTATTCAAAGACTTGTACTGGCAAAGAAATAGAAATAGAAGAGTTATGTAAATAATTAATATTCTCAATCCTTCCATCTTTCTTATGTTAAGAAAAATATAGCTGAGCTGAATATTTTTAGTGTTTGCTCTGTGTGACTCTTTCAAAACTCTATTTTTTCCAAGGAATGTATGGCAGAGCTCTTCAGTATAAAAGAATTAAGTAAAATTACTTAATGGAAACTTTCCGAAACATGGAAAATTTTTGTGTCCCCAGTAATATGCCAGTTCATTTAAGCTTTCTCAAAATAGCAAAGAACTTAAAATCTGGTATTATTATTTTTGCCCTTTGCAGAATTCTATAAAAATAGTTTCACATGATGCACTGAGAAAATCTTGCCATGCTGTCTCCAGTCATATAGAATACTATGTGCAAAGGAGCCCGGTCTCCCTCTAATGACCTGTGTTTCAAGGCGTGAAATGGTGGGTCAGCTAGCATATCTTTCCTTCCCTGGCGCTGGATGTTTTGCATTATTGGCCTTAATATTTTGAGTTGCGTGAGTACATGCACAGAAAGAGGCTCATTTAATCAGCTTAAAAGACTTGCGTTAAAGCTAGTTTTTTTTCTCCTGATCTAAACCACAGATGAATCTTCAGAGCTAAGAACAATATTAGATTTTATCTCTAAATTTTGTTACTAGATTTTGTGAGCACGTATTAATGGGATGATTTGAGTTAAAACATCAGAATCTGAAATGAGTGAAATTTAGACCTACGCTAGGGTCTTCTCTCTTTTTCATAATGTTGAGAGAAGTGTCAGTTGTAAGGTAACGTGTAATTTTCCCCTTACCGATTTTATTCATTTAAAGATGGGGGAGGAGGGAAGAAAACCCACTCATTATAAGCCAGAAAGTCATTTAGGGCAAAATTATTTCCCAGAAAAAATACCATGCTGTGATAATTATAAGCTCTTGAGAACTGGGCTTTATAAAAGAATTGTTGACAGATTTTTTGCAATCGGGTACTTCAGTTCTTCATTTTGTTCTATTCCTAGACATGAAAAGTATCTGTTTCAAGAACTTAATTCACAAATTGGTCTGCTTTGAAATGTTCAAGTCTAGCAAAATGTGTTAACACAAAAGAACCTTTATTTGTAGGAAAAGATAAAGAATGTTAATAGTAGAGTTGGTTGGAACTTCTTATTAAACCAGAAGCTATAAATTCCTTTTCTAAAAACAATTTTGTTTTACTTTTTTGAGGAGAGGTAGTAATTTTATAGAAAAATGAAGTTTTATGTAAATTTTTCTAACTGCTTATGTCTGTATGTGTGCGTTTATTTAGAAAGCATTCTAAGAATTGTTTTTGCTTCAAAATCATCAGTATTTTAATGGTAGCTCTAAATATGATGAATAAAGCTTTGAAAACAGTTTTGCCTTAACAATGGTGACAGAGATTGGTTCTGCATTAGGAATTTTCATGAGCTGAACTATTTTTTGTTCTTATGTGGTTTTTTTTTCCTGTGTTGCAGTGGGTTCCAATTAACTGCAAATCTCCTTGCTAATCTGCAGCCACACATGTTTTTCATGAACCATCACTCATTCGTTGCACCTGGTTGAAAACCTCCAGTGGAAGATGGAAAGTGGGAAATTTGCTGCATGCAGTGGTAGCTGCACAAGAAAAACAGCAAAATTGAGGTAAGTAAGTAGGTTATAATTATGTAGTCTACTTTAGATCTTTTCTAAGTTCTAAAGAGTTGTTCAAAATCTAATTTTCTGGAAAATCGGTGATTTAGTTTAGTAGTGATTCGTCTAGAAAAAGAAGTCTGAGACTTCACAAAAAGAACAAAGATTTAAATGACATCTCTAGCAAAGCAGTGATTGCATTTGTATTTGTCTGAAGTTAACAAATTGTGCCCTGCAATGGAAAGGCTTCATTAGTTGGGCTGCTACTTCACCAAGATTTAAATAAGTTTCTGAGATTTCTGTGGTTTTTCTACTGCTGGTTATTGCAAGGCAGAATTTTGAAGTGTACTGCTAAATTTTAGCTATCAGCAACAATCTGCAAATTAGAAAAAAAAAAAAAAAGAGTAGCCTAGAGTTGTAAAACTGTCTTCTTTTATTTTTCTCCCCTGGAATTCCTGTAGAGCACTGTGAATTTATTTCACTTGTCCTTGGCATTTTCTGTCACAAAACATGAACATATTCTGTACAATTCTGTGCATTACAAAATGGTGAATTTGTTATGTCATATAATTGTGAATATGTTATATTATCAGAGTACAATATTCCAATTAATCTTAAATTCACGTGAATACCACTGAAAAAGAAAAGTTTGCTTATACTATTTGGTGAGGGGTCAGTTGGTTGAGGATGGGCAGGGAGCTGCTGTTGCAGAGAACAACTGCTGACTTGGTGCAAAATGAAATATAGAGCTGATTTCCCTTTTTTGTATAGATAGTTTAAAAGGATCAAACAAGCATGAGTTCAGGCTGTCCTTTGCAAGAAAGGAATATCATTGCTTCATCTACATTTGTTGAATTTATGCCATGGTACTAGGAAAAAAAAAATCAATATTAAAGGCGCCAAAAAGTGTAAGAGCAAGACTAAGTCACTTGGTGAAATCAGTAGGCATGGTAGGTCTAACAGATTTGGATTATTGTAAAATGTCTATGTGCTTATGTGTGTGTGTGTGTGTATATATATATATATACTTTAAATATATTTAGGAAAATTTCTTATTTTGAAGTTGTGAGACTCTTCCACTTGATGATTTTTTTCTTAAATATTTATTTTTTTCATGACTTTACATTGAAAAATCTAATATACTACAGAGTCTAGGGATTAAGTTGCCTACATAATCATGAGGGAGAAAAATATGCATTATCAAGACTTCTTAGTCCTTTGTGGAGGAGAGTTGATTGTCAGGAATTGTTAGACAATTTAGAACTTTAGACTTTCCATTTTACGTATTGAGGTCTGCTGTCTTCCTGGGGCCCGGATAAGGGATGTCACTAGACGACTTCCCAGATTGCTCCAACCCATGGACTATTACCCATTGATGGTCCTACATGTGGGTGCGGAGGAAGCGGCAACGCGTAGCCTCCGGGCCATCAAAAGAGACTTCAGGGAGTT
>JAUBOD010000893.1:1712061-1728846 GCA_032353885.1 Nothura maculosa | reverse complement strand
TAAGATTATTCTTGTTAACTTTCCTCTGAACCATTTCCAGTTTGTCAGAAACCTTTCTGAATCATGGATAAATGAATCAGTCAAAGCCTCACTAATGCCAGATGTTGCATTAAATCATTTCCCTACTCCTACTCAATGTTTGCTAGATTTCATGTCCAAGGTCCATGTTCGCCCAGTTAGAGGACTGCAGTAAGAACATGTTTATTTCTGTTGCGTTATTCCTGAACTTGCTGTTAGTATTTTTCTCTTTTGCCTTTTGGATTCAGAGCAGGAATATGTAATCCAAGTAAAACATATGCCAAGTGACTTAGAATAGCTCTTAAGCAAATACTGAGTTTTCTCTTGACACTGAAAAGATTTGTAAATACACTTGAATGGCATTATTAAATGTTGTTCTCAGTGTAACATAACTGCTGGGCTGTATTTTGAGGTCAACTGATTAGTATTTTTGTCATGACAATTGCTTTGTGATATGGCAATGAATTATCACCAAAAATAAATTAAAATATATTGATTTCTCCTTCAGCCCACCTCACCACCACAAATATTCTTGTGGATCTTAAAATACCTTTTTGTAGTCTACATTAGAAATTTTATCCTTGTTTCAAGTATTAGCTGTCTGTCAAAGTTCTAATAAATAGGCAGCAAAACCACATTTGCATCTGCAGTAGACATTGTGCAACATTCCTTCATTTACAATTCCCCTCAGGTGATATCAGGAAACTTCACAGTATCCAGCATGACCTTAATGCAGATTCTTTACATGATATCTCAGATTTTTCTGGTAGTCTTTTCATGGTGTTCATATGCATCTGTAGAGCAGCACATGCTCATACGTATGCCTTTCTCTGAGAAATAGTATAGGCCAAATATGTCCGTAACTTTTTGGCTATTTCAGGATATTCAGAGCTGCGGTGTTGTGGTCAGCCCTAGACCAGGGGAAGACGCTTTTACTGGTGTAGTCCCTTCTTTGTCTTGAACTACATCAACTTCTGAGAATTTTTTGTATTATTATTTGTTTACAGTCTTGTATTTGCTTTAGCACTTTTTTTTCTGAAAAAAGGAGGAAAATTAAACTGTAAGCATTCATTTGCCACTGCAGAAGAGTTTTGTGTACATCTTTTGTCCATGGGGAGGGCCAAATTTTCTTATAAATGGAATTAAAAAAAAAAAAGCTCTAAGTTATGCAATGTGAAATACTTCAGGATCTCTTTGAAAAACATTATTCTCACATGTTCTGTCTATATACTTCTAAGAATTTTTTTCCTTCACTTAACTATTTTAAATGGGTGAGTACATGATGGAGACTGTGAGCCTCTGCTTTCTCTTTCCATTGGGATCCTCTCTGTAGAAAATAGTTTGTTTTCTTTGTTAATGAATCCTGTCATTTTTCATGAGAAGTATATTGCGACTCTAGAGGCATGTGTTTCAATGTCAGTTTGTGCAATTTTTTTTTATATGCTAAATAATGCTCTGGAATTGAAAAACAATAGTGTGCTTTCTAATTTAATATGATTAGTTCAGCTACTGCGTGAGGTGTTATACCATGTGCTCATAATTTCTCAAGTGTGTATTATGCTCCTTCCTACTCAAAATCATTTAGTGATTCATAGATTTAGGTGGAGAAAATGTTCTGCATTTTTCTGAGCCTGCTGAGGTGTGCAAATTTAAAACAAGTGAAGATGTTTTTGATTTGCTTTTTTTTCTACCTGTTAAGCAGACCCTTGTCTATATAGTTGATAACAATGCTGCTTTTTACCTTGACTTTCCTGTTCTGCACAGGTGAAGTACAGCTTAGTTTCCTATCTGTGTAGAGACTATCTATACCGAGATCCTGAAATACTTGCCATACAAATAGTAAGACATTTATGGACTATTAATAATCTTCCTTTTAAAATAGGATTGCAGACTAAGTAAAATGAATACTCAGGCATTTTTTTCTGTATTCTAAGGTTGGTTGGTGCCACAAAAGAGAGAAAATTCTGTCTTACACTAGAACTTGTACATATGGGACTGGCAAACAGATGTCTGCCAGAATTTTCAAAGATCTGTTCTCTTTCTTTTATTTTCCTTTTTGTGCAGTGATGAGTATTTGAGACAGTTCTGTTTGCGTGAATTTGGCAATAAGTGGACACCTGTTTCACACAGCACCACATGTCGATCTCCAGTTAAAGTCTTTTCCAAAAGCTAAAAATTAGGGAGAACTAGGAGGGCCTTGGCTGTTGTTCTGAAGTTATACATGGCTTTGAACATATATTCTGTGCTGTAGAGACCATCTACAGCACAGTGAAATGGGGAGAGTGCTCATCCTTCTTTAGAAGGTTCTGACCTGATTCTCTCCTGGGCAGCCTCAGTGATTTCTAGACTGAAGATAAAATCTCCGTATTGAGCTGCGATATTCCTATAGGGGGCGAAGAAAATGCCCACATGATGTGCCCTGGGCAAGGGAGATGCGATGTAAGGAATCTCCTATCACAAAGGATCCAGGAACTTGGCAGGGATGAGGATTGAAGCGATCTTTCTAGCCTGAGCATGTATGTCAGCCCGTGGTGATGACATTTTTTGTTTTTGTTCCGGATTTTTTTCTTGCTTTCTTCAGAAAATGCTATGCAAGCAGCATGTAGTTTGTCTGTACTCAAGTGAGAAGGTTTTGGTTTCCTTTGCCACCAAGGGGATTGCTTTGTTGTCACAATGTAGTTATTTTATGAAGCATCTTTGTCAAATTTGTTTCCAGCTTTCATTATTAAGGAAAAAAAAAAAAAAAGTACAAGCACCCTGAGTGAATCAAGAACATAGAAAATTTTTGGTTGATCCAGGCTTTTTTTCAAAAACTTAAGTAATCTGTGTGACACAGAAGGGCTTTAAAAAAGGGCTTCTTTGATCCTCACTGTAAAGCAGATGTTGATGCTTATTTAGCAGGTGGAATCTCTGAGTGCTGCTAACTGAGCAGCACCTAAATGCTGTTAGAGGCCAAAAATCTCTGATGACAGGAACAAGCTATAGTGGCTAGAGTGGTGAGAAATACAAAAAGCTTTGGAGACTTTTAGTGATAACCTTCAAGGACCTGTTGAAGCAGTGATGAAGCTCAGTCTTTTCCCTGATTGCTTCAACAGTATTTTAACACCTTTGGTGATAAGCTGGAAGGAATACACAAAAGTTGATCTTTCTTAGGGAAGGGAACCCACCATAGTCTCTAGAGTTGATGACATAGCTATGGTTAAAATCATTAAATAATGCCTGAAAATAATTGTAGACAGTAGTTAATTTACAGTTTAAAATATCAAATCTATTTCTCTCTATGTGTTCCGATTGCCTTGTTCTTGTTAGAAGAGACTGATGAGCTCTCCTTTATTGCATTAACCTTCATGTAGCTACTTAAAACTTTAGATCAGATCATCTCTTTGCTAAGCAGGTTTGAAGCCTATAACCTCTCTCTCTGAAGCGTGTTAACCAGTCTTTTAAGTAGTCATGTGGAACTTTGGCAAACCAGTTTTAGCTCCCTAGCGCCTTGCCTTGCTTATCCTGCATCTTTCTGTTGCATTTCTGCAACTGTCAAATATTAACTTCCTCCTTTTAATTGGAGTTCCAATTTAGGCACTTCTAGATCTTATTAATGCTTTTGGTCACAGCTGTATGTTGTGCTTGATATCAATGAATAGCTACTCAAAACCTTTTCAGACTGTGATTTCCCCCTCTTAATTACTTGATTTCAATTCTCTAGCGGCATCAAAGCGAATTTGTTTGCTTGAACTTGATAAATCCGGTAACAACATTGCTCTTTATTAGTTGACTTTACTACTTTCTGAAAGCTTTGTTTCTTCTTTGAGCTTTGTTATACCTGCTCAGATATTTTCAAATCATCAATAAAAACATTAGAGAATACATCAAAAGAATGGGTTCTTACAGATATATACCAGCTTAGCAACAACTTCGCTTTGAGACACTATGACTTAAACTTAAACACTATGTTAAAGAACCCTATTTTTATTATTCCAGTACATTAGTATTTTCATGTTAATAAAATTATTGTAGAAAAATATCTAATATGTATTATCCCTTTCCATAAACTCACTCTAAGGAATTAATTTTACTACTCGTTTTAGTAATTTGTTCTCCCTCTTTGTCCATGAGCAGTGTCGTGCTGACAGACCTACTAGTCAATAGTTCTTGTTTACTCATTAAAACTTGGCAAACATTTTTTTTTTCCAGATCTAACTCTTATTAGCCCATTTATTATGTGATGTAATGCATATATATGTGACAGGATATCTCGTTTGGAGTTATTCTGTGATAATGCTGATAATGGAAAGGTTAAAATAATGAAACAAAACCATGGTTTGGGGGATTTTTTAATCCCCCATTTTTTTTTAATAGAGATTTTACAAAATGCTCTTCAGTCATTTGTCAGAAGAATGTGAAATCTCACAGAAGCTTTAGCCTTTACATGGGCTGAGGTGCTTAGGTCTCTAGCACAGATTGATAACTACTTTATTCTCTGCCAGTTAATCATATGCAGCTGTTCTCTATAGTTCCTCTAGCCTTTAAGAAGAGATACAGCTGTGGTCAAAATTCACATTTTTGTCAAATCTTCTCACTTTTGCAAAATTTTTAGCATTCAGATAAGTCCCAAATTAATTTCTGCTTTAATAATTGAGGAAAATAGCTAGTGACATGGAGGATTTAACATTTTGGGAGAAGATGAGTACACTTGCTGCACAGTGTGCTTTTCTTGTGTTTAAAAAAAAAAAAAACAAAAAACAAAACACAGTCAGCATGTATGGAACTTTGCCCTGACTAACACAATTTTAACCTAATCATAATCATAGTTCATGTAAATTTTTCCTCTGCAGAAAAATTTAAACTCACAGCTCCTTTGAATTAAGAGCTTATCTAGTATTTTTTTGCCACTTAGGATACCCACATCATCACTTAAACAGAAGCTTTGTAATAATGGATTCTTTTTCTGCATATGTTTTGGATAGGCAGAAACAACAATTCTGTTCTGTATGATACAAACAAAATAGAACCCCAATTAACATTGCACTTCTGGTTTATCTATCAGGATTTTGATCCTTGATTATGCAGGGTTCCTTTTGTTTTCATGCTGTCAGCAAGTGCAAAACACACAGAGCCCCATATTGATTCTCATTTTGCTTGCTCATTTGTTATTAAAAGCAAAGATTAATTTTATTATCTGAGCTGAAGAAGTCTTCTCACAAGGTTTCAGGCATATCAAATATGTTGAATTTAATAAAGAAACAATTCTCTTATTTCATAATGCATGAGTGCAGATGTAAATGATGTATTCTATATGTGGTCCTGGATTATGTGCAACATAGCCACCAAGATTCCACCTGTGCGTCTGTATTGTGTATATGGCTCTATGTATAGCTATACCTTTCACCTTTCCCCTTACATTTTTGCTTGAAAGCTTCCTGGACAGTCCAGCAAGCTGCCCTTTTAACAGCGTGTCTCTTGACTTTTTTTTTTCTGTTGTTGTTGACCTAAATAATTTTCTATTTTTATCTTGATTCAGGAATTCCTAGGTTTGTCTTGTGATACCTGGTAGTCCAGAGAATATCTAGGTTGAGGCAGGTCTATCCAAAAACTCATATCCTATCTTCAGAAGCAATGCCAAGCAATACATTCATGTCCAAAGTAATTGATGGAAGACCACTTTCTTTCACTAGTCTCTCAAGGCATATGCTGCAGAGCAAAATATATATCCTTACTTTGAAACACTGTGCATTTTGAGAGCTACAAATCTTAATACTCCCTAAATTTTGTATTATTTTTATGTTTCTTTTTTTTTGTTGTTTCTCAAAGCTTTCTACATAAAAAAAATTCCATGTGAAATTTGGGTAATGAAAGAGCAACATATTCTGAAGATGGTGAGATACATTTTCAGCTAGCTACAAAGTAAATGTTGGCTATTCTTACTTTTCTTCTTTCCGTCTGCTGGATCCCAGACATTGAAGTTAGTTCAAAAGGGAGCTCACACTATTCCATATATTAAGTGGCATTTTCACATAGGTGTCCGGTGGTGAATGCTTAATGCTTTTTAGATTACTAGTATCTGATGAAGAGTTGTTTATGCATCTGAATTTATAAAAATTGTACTTTTTATGAAATAGGTGTTTTGTCTTATACAATTATAGTATTATGTGAGAAAAGCAAAAAAGGAGGATGTTGTGGGAGAAGAATTACATAGTTAAGCTTTTGACTATCATAAATCTTAATATGAACCTCCAGAGCTAATTGTTAGGAATGTTGCTTAATGTTCTCCAGACAACCTGAAGGTGTATTTTTCTGTGTTGAGTTAGCATGATTAAAGTGAGATTTAATAATTTAGGATATGTTTGGAGTTTTCTGTGACTATTATGTAACTTATACATTTTTTCTAGCACCTGGTGAGCATGAGGAGAGGGAGTGTATTAGGGAACCTTAGGGATCCTAACATATTAGATGAGGTAATGAAACACAAGGCATCTTCTAACAGTACTTGGGACTTTTTTACATTTCAATAAAGTGCATGTTCAACAAGCAACAGATGTAGGTTATATAGTTAAACAGGATACTACTTTAGACTGGATGTTCATGTAACAGTTTATTGTTGGACATTTCTTAGTCTGTTATGCACCTGTTTTTTTCTTAATTGATAGTAGAGAGATTTGTACCTTACTGCAGTGTATTATTGTGAGTACATTTATGGCAACTTTTAAATTGTCTCTATCTTCTCTTGAAAATCTCTTTTTTTTCACCATTTGCAACAATTCTTGATATCAAAGAGTATATAGAATATGCAGGTGCTCTTCATTCAAGGCACTTACTTAAATTTCCTGGGTCAGAAAATTTAATTGCATAGTGGAATGTATTTTCAGAGGCTAAAAATTGACATAGACTTTATTTGAATATTAGATGAAGTTCTACTTAAAGTCTCTAGAGAGAATTGTTTGAAAACAGTAAAGAAAATGTTTTCATAGCTTTTTATTTCCATGGAAACTGTATCTGATGTAGTATCTTTCCTTTCTCTTGCTTTTAATTATGCAGCTGCTTTCCCCTTTGTTCCTAGATTTTGTAATTACCCCATGTAATTGTATGGCAACTTCTTATGCAATTACAAGTGTCAATAAATAAGAAAATAAATACAAATTCTCTTTTTCCTTAAATATCCATCTGGAATTTGCTACAAACTCCAGCTGAGTACAGCTCACAGGATTGTAATGTAATAGAGAGGTCCACGTAGCTGCCTGGTGAGATGATACAAGGGCAGGCAGCTTAGGTTGTGAAATAGTAGCCAGGGCAGCAGCCCTCTGCCCCTCTCCCCCCTCAAGTCCCCAGATGATTGGATAAGGCTAAGAAGACACTTTGTTGGCTACATGGTAATTATGAGCCTGAAAGAAGTATGGAAAACAAGATGGATTCCTAGATGGAATGCTGAGTTAACTCTTCCGGGCCAGTGCCAACCTTGAATTGAAATACCTTATTGGCTGCTAAAATTTTAATGTAAGGAGGAAGATAAACTAATTGCTTATAGGAAAAGAATACATTCTCTAAGGAGTTGTCCATTTGTTAGAATGATGTAACCTCTTATCTCTCAAAAAGTAATTCACTTATTATGGACTTTGATAAATAAAAAAAAATGAAGGAAATTTCTAATCCCAAAGTATTTCTGGGTTATTGATAGCGGATCTGCTGGCGTGAGTGCTTCATTAAGAATCAAGGCATGTGCAGCTCAGACAGCGGCGCCAAGAGCACAAACACAAACACCCCACGTTCCCAGGGTGCAGTGACTAATACTTCCAGTGAGGTCTCAGCATTCGCTTTATAGATCAGGTGTTAATGTACACTGGCATGCCAACTTGCAGCACAGAAAATTAATATCAATAGCCCGACCAAATAAAGTAGCAGCTCAACCAGAGCTCCTAGTTCTTTGGGGATGGAAGACAAGCGTTTTTAAAGCTTTTCTGCTAATGTTGAGTCAAAGTGTTTGATGCTAAAAATAAGGGATTAAAAGCCTTCAAAAGATTTCATTTTATTTATCTGTGTGTAGATATGTTTGAGTGGAGCAGATCACTATACTGCAGTAGTTGAATTTCAAAATGGTCCCCTAAAATTAAATCATGGACAGCCAGTTTTGTTTTTTCTTTTTTTTTTTTTTTCTTTTTAATTTATGTGACTACTTTGGAAAGGAATCTCCAAGTATTTTCTAAAGAGTAGTTGATGACAGCAACTCTAAATAGCTGTTTTCCCTATTTTCACTTCAGAGATTATTCGAAAGTTTTAATGTTTTGCAGTACTTCAGAGATTTCCCCCTTTTTTCACCATGTAAATATATCACCCAAAGTACTTCCTTGTCACCTTCAAATGTGTAGAAACCACATGCATAGCCTAGGATTTAATATTTCACCTGAAGCTGTAGGAGAGCTGAGCAATGAAGTTTTCATTTTGAGGGAATGACCCTGTATCGTTTGATTGATTTCAGAATGAAATCAAGTTCTCTGGCTTTGCTGGGAACATTGCAACATTTAGCTACTTGTCTGGTCTTGCTTACAGGTTTTCTATGCAGTTAAGATATGTACATGTTCTTGATCTTGAATTGCATATTCACATGCTGTTGTCATGCTTCTGTTCATATATTTTTATCTTCTGTAGGTCCCCTTTGATTGATTTAGCTCTCTTATTTGTGTGAAATTGATAAGATTCTGTCTTCTGATATTTTTGAGACAAATGTAGCATTAGTACAATATTTCAGGATTGCTTCGCACTTGTTGCTTGTTATTTTCTTTCTTTTAATCCTGATATCACCTTGATATGTTGTATATCTATTTTAAATTATATGAATATGTAATGATTTCCATAATCAGGCTGCTAGGAAACTGAGGCTTATCAACTTCATAAACGTATGAGAAGAAAAGTATCTGGGGCACGTCTGTCATTTGGTTATGTAAGTGCAGTCCTAAGTAGTTGTTTTGGGTAATTTATTTTATGCTAGAGTCCATGTCTGGGTATTTTTATAGAACCAGCCCTAAACATTCTCAAGAGAAGGCGCAGGGAAGTGTTTAGACACTGCATATACACGCTACAGTATGTATGTTTTGCATATAAACTGTATATGAACTAACTCTACTCTGCCAGGTTCCACAGTTTTCATAATAAATGAAAAATGGCTAAGTTTTGGCAGGTGTCAATGGTCATGATGCACTGAAATGTGAAGCCTTTACTCTAGCTGGAAGCTTTGGTGTTAGAAAGCCAGAAATCATGGAAAGTATTTTCATAAATACCAATTTTCCTTCTTAAGTATATTAAGAAAAGTAAAGGTAATTATAGCCTATACGGCTTTACTGTGCTGAATGAATGCATGAATCACATTGCAAGGTATAAGTCTTTATAGCAAACTAGTATTTTTAGCTGCTCTAAGCTGGCTTATAAATTGCAGATGTTCTCAAGTTCATGCTCAATGTTCTACCGTTCACCAAATAAGAAGAAACACAACTCACAATCTGAATGCAGATAAGAAAATTAGTATTTTTAGAAATTTAATGCTGTTGTGTTTTGGTTCTACAAAGTTAGTTGTTTTTCATAAGCACCTCACTGGGTTTTGTACTTGTGTACAAAACTTCCATTTGTGACAGTGAAGCTCCTGAGGCTGTTCAGTTTCCCAGATTGCTGCTCTAATGTGGTAGAGCAATTCCAGGGACAGAGCTGATATCTCTGCGGCTTTTTGTTCTATTTGGAGCCTCTATAAAGTTTGCCATTCCGTTCATTTAATGTTCCTTGCATCAACTGAGGCACAGGTTCCGTAATCACTGCTGGGCTTGTCTTGCTAAAAAGTCCTAGGAGGAGTGAGCGCTCCTCACTTATTATTATCTCTCCTTTTTGCTTCTGTTGTAGCACGTGCTTTGCTAAGGATAAATCTGATTCCATTAACATGTCAGGTTAAAAGTATCCTCTCTTTTTTACCAGTTAATTTTAAAGGAGGGTAGGAGAAAACATACTCTCTTGTTAAGCATAACTTTTAGTCTGTAGAATTTGGTATTTTTGTACGCAGATTTGTATGTTTAATGAATTATAACAAATCAAGTTTTAGCAACTTTGTCAATTTGTTTATTTACATGTTTCTGTACTGAAAAGACAGTGTGGAGCACATGTTTAAAATAGTTTGACAAATCCGCAGCTCAGCTGGACTTATATATTTTTCTTGCAACGTTCTGCTTTATAGAACAATTTTTTTTTTGTTATCCCCATAGAGAGCCAAAGGGTTTGCAAGCAGCTGGGACTTCCTAAATAAATTTATATTTAGTTATTCATTTTCATTTTACAGAGTTGCATTAGATCCTTATGCCACACAGTAATGCATTTTTCAAAAAAAAACTTTTATATCTGGTTTCCCAGCCTTTATGTCCTCTAATGATCTTAGCATTCATTTGCCTGTCCTGTGCTTTGTCAAAGAGAAAACATTGACTAAAGTGCTCATGTTTAAAGCCTAGTGGCTCTTGCTTTTATTCTTGAGGGAATTCACATAAGAGCAGTTCCTTGTACTTGTCCAAGTTCACCAGCATGTATAAAGCAACGTTTGTGTCACTAGCTGTCACTGTTACAGCTTGTGTAGTGCAGTTAGACTTAGGGTTGCATCAGGACTTGTGTTACCCTGTTTGCCTACTGGACCCGATCTCTTTCTCCTTAAAGATGAGCTGATCCAGTGTGTGTGTGTGTGGTGAGCGTGGCAGGTGGGAGGAGGACAGGGAGAATAGTATCAAGCAATTTAAATTAGTTTTGGTTTTGTTTCATTTCTGTCACCTCTACTCATGTTTGAGGGATGGTCATCAAAAAGAAGGAAGAAACAGTTATGGAGAGGCTTCTGTAGTTATTTAGAGGCAGCAGGGAGGGATTCAGTTTGATATAGAGCAGGGAATGAAATAGAACCAGAAGTGCTGGGGGAGGGCACCTGTCAGGAAAACAATATTAAAGGGTGAGATAGGAAGGATAACGGAGCATGAGCACTGAGGAACAGAAATTGATAGGTCTGGGAGATGGAATTGGGATAATGGAGTAGGAGCTGGGAGAACTGTAAAAGAAACATCAGTGTGGGAGACAGAAGAATTTGGCAAGGACATAGGAAGGATTAAGTATTTTAAAAAATAGAAGGTGTTTATTTAGCCAGAACGAGTGAGCATTAGCCAGACTGCAATGGCAAAATTATGTTTCCTTTGTTTCATATCTGTCTTGAAATTTGTTGTTTTGTACTTGAGATTTTCAGAAGTTCTGCCAAAACTTCAATTGCAATTGAGGTCAAAGTTCGTAATCTTTTTCCTTATGAAACACAGAGCATAGTAACCAGTTTGGGAATTTCCTAGTAAACATTGGAAATTGGAATGCAATTCAGAAATTTTGTTTAGCTTTTCTCTTTCTTTCAGGACATTTATCTCAGCCTTGAAACTCAAATTACTTATAGCAGTCAGAGAACGCTGGTTATTTTTCTATCATTTCTGGGAAATTTCTCTCCATTTCAGTAAATCCAGAAGAATCTTGGGCAAATGTTAGTGGTTTTGACACCTAGCAACAATGTCAGAGATGGCAGGAATGAATTTTGGTTTCTGTAACATAGGGAGGCAGGTGACAAATTGAACTCTTTATCCTAAAATATGTGACTTTTTGTGTTGCATGAGGTGCAGAGGTGGTATGAGATCGATACCAAATGCATTAATCTCACACTCGGAAGTGTGACACAGGCCTTGACAGGTCTGATTAATACATTAGAAATGTATCTGCTCAGATTTATATAAATGAAACTTTTTTTGTTGTTTTTGTGCCACCTAGGCTTGCAGAATTCAGTATGATGCAGCATGAAGCCTCCACAGACTAAGATTCTCCTCTGTCAGCAGGTATCTCTCCACCAATTGGAGAGTCCAGCATCTCTAATAAGGGTCTCCTCTATTTGAACTGCTCGCACTTTACAGTAACAGAATGAATATTGATAGGATCATTCTCTTCAAACCATGGAAGATAGTGTGGGATCAAAGGCTATACCTCTTTTTTTCCCAGACTGTTTAGTTGCATATAAATACCTTACTCATTATTTCAAATTTGTTACTCTTGGCAGTAATCTGTACTTGAAACCAGGTAGTAGATTTGTTTGAATGCATTGCTTGTTTTTCTTATAATAGCTCTTGCTATACACTTTTATACTCTTCCACCACCCCCTTGCTGATACTAATTTGATGCTTCTTAATGTAGACAAGTGTAGTGTTGCCAAGCTTTATTTAGCTTCTGTTTAGCTTCTAGAGTGCTGTTATTTTTTAATATGAGTCTACACAGTTTGAAACCTGCATGCATCTTTAGGTAGACACGTTCCTTCCTTATGTAAATGTATCAATTTAAAAAGCAGCCTCCAAAGGAACCGCAAGTGTGATGTGCTCCTTTTTCTGAGCATTTTTCTGTCCTGACTGCCTGGAGACTGTAGCATGCTCGGCACCTCAGCATGTCCCTACGTCAAGTGCCACACGTAAGCCCTGCAATAGGCCTTGCACTGAGAACCGTTTTGGGACTGTGAGCCACGTGATCGGCATGGCTGTTTAACTTGAATTCACAGTTTTCCTCAATATTTCCTGTGGTTATCCAGACCACTAAATTCATGTCCCCAAACTCATCTGTTAATTAATATAGCTCAGATTGAATGTAAGTACATTTGAGATGTGTAGCATGTGTACAGCATGTACAGTAGTAGACATCAAACTCTTACACTTGTATGAAAAATCATGATTGATGCAGTTAAGATCTTTGTGTGTCTGGTTCTAAGGAACAATCTCTGTATTCAGTTATTTTATTTCATACAGCATTGTCAGTTCTCAGAAAGCATCTCTGGCATAATTATCATCTTGTTAAAGAACTTAAAAGTCAGAGAGCTTCCCAGAAAAACAAATGCCAACAGTCAACTGCAAAAAAAAAAATCTTTTTTACCCCCAAAACGGTAAACTTGCTTGTACACTAACGGGGGAAGAAAAAAAGCCTACCCTAGCATTTATGTATGTATAACAGTGCCATCTAGTGAACTTTATCACCATAGTAAACAAACATTGTATGTTCAACAGTGCTTCTGAATCACAGAATGAAGAATCAAAGGCCGTTTGGGTTAAATACTTTTAAACCACTACTACGAGTTTTTTGTATTCCTCAGGTACTGTATTTCTCACAAATATTTATGCATGAGTATTGTATGTTGGACAGTTCAAGTAGCTGAGGCTTTGATTGCGCTTTTTTAAAAGCTGTTTTTGGCTCTTCACATTTTCAACAAGCATGTTGACCAAATTTGCTCATTCACTTATTTTTGAAGAGCAAGGAGGTGTAAAGTTGTTTGCATGGTCTGTCATTTATTTTCTGTAATGCAAAGGATTTGTATTAATATGTTAATTTGTATTAATTTATGCAGATTTTTAAAGCAGAAGCAATAAACAATTTGCAGCTGTGTTAAGGATACTTATACTGTCCTGTAAAAACAATGAAAAGAGCACAAAATTATTCTGCCTGTTCTGTCCAGCTCCACTGCTCCAGTGAAGTAACTGCAGCTAAGAACAGCTTGCTTGGGAGGAAGCGGAGCTCTCACCAATGGCTTCCTTCAAGGACACTGTGAAACTTTATTGAAGTTTATGACTTTCTGACTTTTAGATTTCTTTAAGTAAACATTTTGCAGCTTTGTTTTATAGGTGAAGCCTTTCTTATACTATTGTCCTGAAGAATGGGGAGGGCTTTTTGGGCATTAAACAATCTGATTTATGGGAGAGAACAGGAGAGACATGACTTATTGTCATTGCCTATGGGGCAGACTATAGTAATTATATATACCTAGGCTGGTAATCTGGAAAGCTTTCCTCAAGCCTGCCTCCCTTAAACTGGTTTTAGACCATAAAGAAAATCTAGTCAAGGCTAATATAGCAAGTTACTTTGTTTTTCCGGATTATAAGGGTTTTGAGGGGCCGTTTATTAGTAGAATTTAATTTTTCCTTGTGCTACCACTATATTACTGAAAGGGGTTTAAAATATGCGCTGTATCAGGGATCAAAGGATGAGTAAAAAGTGTGTGGGCATGTCTGGGCTGCTGCCTGTTCAGAAGGAAGGCATGAGATTGATGTTGATTAAGAGTAATGATTTGCCCTACTGAAATTACCCACCTTTACAAATTATAAGACAGGAAATGAATTTTTGGCAGTTTTTAATACCAAGACCCATGGTTACAAAAGTAAGTCCACATGCTTTGGTTAGTTAAAATAGTCTAAGCAAACACAGAGGAAAAAAAACGCCCTGGTGCTCTAAGAGAGCGGAGACTCAACCCATCTATTAAGGTGAAGTTTGACCAAAACTGTCAGGGCAAGTAACACATTTAAGCTCTAATGGTGGCTTTGTGGCCTTGCAAAAGAGCAGCCTGTGATCAGGACATTTTTGCTCCTAGGGATTACAGGTTTAATTTTAAAGGCATGAGTTTTGTGTTTTTTTCTTCAGCAGAGAAGCTACTTGTGAAAGTTACATTAGCTATAATTGTGTCTTGGTAGCATTATGCCAAGAGTTTGGGATTGCTGTGAATGACAAATCAAAATGATTTGTTTTATGAAATTATTGTTGTTGTCACTCCCTAGAGGCCCTAGAACTTAAAGTTCTAGGGGCTGTTCTATTGATTAAGGGCTCTTTGTAATGAGATTTACAATTAGATCTGCAGTAAGCACTAGACTTAGAGAAGCCATTGCTATAGGCAGCTGAGTCACTTTTACGGTTGATCTTTAATACTCTACTCAGTACTGGAAATGTATTTAAATAGTGATGAGTAAGCCAAAATGATTGGCACTTCAAAAATTATTGCTCTGAAACAGCGTAATTTTTTTTTTAACTCCATTAAATATTTATTTAGAGAACAGATTTGGTAGTGTATTTACTGAGGCTTGGGGAGAGAAAACCTGGGCAAATTGAACCGATAAAAATCTTGCAAAATACATGGTTCTCATGAACATTTAGTTCCATTATTCGACAGGTCATCTTTTAATCTGGATTTTATGTTGAAGTTTAGGAAAGGGGAAGCAGTTATGGACAACTTTTCATAACTGCTTTAACTGGAAAATGAAGATTAATCAGTGGTAGATTGACTTTCCTCAGGTAGATCTGGATGTACGAATGGCAAGCTGGGAAAGCAGTATCCTTGAATCCTCTGTTCTTTTATTCTAAACAAATTTTCCATTGAAATGCAAATGCCCATAAAAGCTATGGAGGTCTGACCTCTTATTTTTACAGTGAACTTTCCTATTTTGTTCTTCTCAGGCTTATGCTAGGTGGCAGTGTGAATGATTTCTTCAAGATGATGTTGGGGAATGAATGAACATACTTTTTTAGATTTATCATCCCCTTTTTCTCACTTAAGGCCTAAATCTTTATAACAATAATAATAATAAAAAGAAGCTGCTCCCCTATTGTGCTGTTGAGAAGCAGGGATATTTTGGATGAATTTGTATAGCTCAAAATGGGCAATCGAGTTTTGCAAGAGAAGATGATATGGTGCGTTTAAATATGAAATGCTACAGCTGTAAACAAGAATATTTTGGAAAGAAAAGAGCGCTGAAGAGATAAGTAATAAACATCAATATAACAGGACATAAGATTTGTAATACTACCTACCTGAATGGTATAAATAATGAACTGTTTGCACTCCCAGTGCTTTTGTATATTTTAATTAAGGACATAAAAAATTACAGTGCGGATTGGATATTTCATATCTCTCACTAGCTTAGAATGAATAGTGATGAAGGGAAGCAATCTGCATTTGAGTAAATGACGGATAGGATTTAAAATTCCTTCCTTTTCTTTGATATGATGGAAAGTCGGGAGCAGTAGAAAGTGCAAAGGCAATAGCAGGCTGCAACTTGCTAGCCAAAGGCCTACAAGTGAGGGGCATCATGCTGTGCCTCTGGAGCTCCTGTGGGTCTCTAGCTCTGTCCTGGCTGGACCCCTAGTGCTCCAGGAGTTTCTCTGACCAGGTTTAGCGGTAGGTGAAATCTCTCATGGAGCTAAACTGCATAGTTACTGGCCAGTTGCTACTTCCTTCTCCTTTCTCTGTTTCTAAAATGAATTCCCATGTGAGAGGCAGTTTTAAGAGGTTGCTCTGGGGGGTATATTTGCATACTTACCTGCTAGTAAAGTTTTTTCTCGTGCAAAGCCCTTGGTAGTTATTTTTACAAGGCTTTGTTTAAGTGGACGAGTTTAAGTGTTTTGTTTGTTTGTTTGCTCCAAATGCACGTGGGAAAAGTGTCTTTAAATATTAACTAGAGAGATGCTCAGCTCAGTGATGAAAGGAAAACTTGTGAGCAAGAATGATCAGAATTGCTTTTAGTCAGAAAAAGAAATCCCTAGTGGGCAACTAGGAGTGGTGGAGAATGAAAGCCTTTCTCAAGATGTATCCAAGTTTAACATTCAGTGTTGACATAATTTACAGGAGAGATATATATGTGCATACCTATGTAAGTATTATGCAAATTTATTTTAAAATGTGTGCCTCCTATGGGATAAATTAGCAGTTAGCTTGAGCAGAGGTGCAATTCACAGGCTGACTTTCCTTTCTTGACCTTAATGTAAATCTTACTGAAATCATAATTCAGGTGAATGTGATAATGTCAGTTACTATTCTAATTATAAGCAAGATGAATTAAGAAACCACAATTCAAATGGTTATTTAGCATTTTTCAGGGGTTCCTGGAAATGCTACGCATTAGGATCTGCTGTGCTGTGAGTTCCTGCTAATTTCCATCA
>JAUBOD010000893.1:1698998-1710558 GCA_032353885.1 Nothura maculosa | reverse complement strand
CATCTTTCCTGTGAGGTTATAGTTTTGCATTTTGAAGAGGAGATAAAATAAAGGAAGAAGGTAAAGGGTTGTGCAAGTATTCCAGTTGATCTAGTTGATCTATGAAACAGTATGCACTCTTTCTCACAACTGAACTGAAAGCACCCAAATGATTACCTTGTAAATAATTTTATAGCTAATGGAAAAAGTAGAGTTTTTTGTACAGTTTATGTTTGTATAAGATGTTACCACCGGATGTGGAGACCAAAAAGGCAAAGGAATTATGAAAATTTATGGCCTAGGCCTCCTGAATTGCTAGGGCCTTGAGTCCAGACAGAATCTTCTGATTCTGGACTCTCAAGACTTCTAGAAGGCTTGGGGACAAACAAGTACTGGCTGCATGCAGTGCCCTTCAGCCTTCCTAGGGAAGCTGGCTGCTTCCTTTGCTGGCTGCTTCCTTTGGGAAACTGTGGGCTAGATAAGCCTAGATTTGGTAAGCTTGTTCCTACATTCTGACAAGATGATGATATGATATTCCAAATATTTCTGTTTGAGTATCTGGCAAATGCTAGTATGCTTGATTTCCATAAACAGACTTCTACACCTGTTTTGGAAAGGCTAGAAATGGATACAGGAAATGATATTGAAGAGCATATCTATTTTAGTATTATTTTATTACATAGTTAATGTTTCTTTACAATATTTTCTCTTCCATTTTTCAAAAGATGGTAGCGTTTTCTATTTTCTCTTTAAGAAAAGTGTTACTTGGCATTTTTGATTTTTTGCCATTATTTAAATGAAAAGCTACATCAGTACAAAGTGAGCAAATGGATTAGCTCCTCTATTTGCATTTGCACTCTTCAGGTTTATTTTATTGGTCATATCTGTGATTTGTTGATACCATGTGAACACTTCGTTTCTTGTGGGAAGCACAATTTTAGATCAAGAAGCCTCCAGAGCCTACAAGCAGGAGGTGGAAGTGAGTGGGCTGATACTGAGATTGACTGAAGATTGACATGATAGGTTAATATCCTCTAAACCAAGATATCTCACATTTTAAAGAGTCAAAATTAATTCAGGAATGTGTTTTCAATCCTAACATCTCAACAGATGGGAAAATCCCTCCCCGCAAATCACCTAGCAAAGAAAGAGCCAAGACTGAAAAGGTGTTTTAGAAAGTTTTATTCTTTCTACAAATATATATATATATATATATATATATATAAAAGAATAAATATATATATAAACACTTCTCAGAATAGTTTGCAACTTTCCACAAAGTAGAAAGTATTCTCAGAGCTTTCCTTGTTTACTCATCAAAAAAGAAAAAAAAAGTATTTAGGAGTAGAGTTTATTTTAATTACAGTACATACAGTATATCATGGTCTAGTGCGTCAAGCTTAGCTATTTTGTGTCTGTGCCGAGTTCCAACTTTAGACGGACGTACATCATAACTGTAAACACCTGCCTAGCTTCCTGAAGAACAGTAAAAATATCCCATTGTGGGAGGATCATAAGCTGTGGTTTAGGCAGTTTGTGTGTGATCTGCTGGCAAGAACATGCCGTGCTATGCCGTCTTATTGGCCAGGTCCTTCTGATGAGAGAAATGGGATTCTCCTTGTCAGCCCTTGCCCTGTGTACACACACACACACACACACACACACACACACACACACACACACACCCTGGCCCAGTATCTTCAGAAGTGCATATCATAATTCAAAGTAATCTTACTTTAACCAGCCTTTCTGTGGATGAAAGGATACTAAATTTAAAGCACCAAGAGGTTATCCAAAGACATCTAGTTGTCTGTCTAGTTGTATGGAGTTTAAAGGTTGTTTACACTCATCATGTCACTGCCATATATTTAAGAAAAGCTAATTAGAAAAAGAGATTTGAGCAGCTTTGCTTTCACTAGGGAAAAGACTAGCGTAGAGGAGAAAAAAAAAAGACAGAATTCAGGATCCAAACATGAGTAACTTGTTCTTGCAAGCAATCCGACCAGCTGGAGAACCAGCTACTCCCTAGAATTTATAAATGGCAATGTATAAAAATGGAAACCAGGAGATCCAAATTTCATTTTGAAGAAATAGGAGAAGCGTCTCTTATTGAGGACACTGTTCCAGCTGCTGCAGAAGCCCCTACTGTTTGCTATACAACCACACTGAATAGGTAACATAAAATGGTGTGTAATGCTTGTAAGAGATGTTTTAGCATAGGAAATGTGATAATTTGGCCTAGACTCTCCGTATCTCTCTTTCCCACTCCTAAATATGCATTAATCTCTTTCAGAAATCTCATCTGGAAACAGCTTTTTGTTGTTGGTATTTTTGTTTCTTTTTCTTTTTACTTGCCATTTTCCCTACAAAACAGGAAATGCAGTGGTAGTTTATCCCGTCATGTTATTTAGGAAATAAAAATACCTCTTGTGCTGAATCACTTCAGAATTCTATCGATATCCTGCATATCCCATCAGTGGAATGGAAAAATAGTTTCAAAGACACAACTCTCATCTGTCCACAGCATTAGTGTGATATGAGGCTGCTGTTAGAGAGTTGTGCAGTTTATTTTATTAGCTCCAATGTGTTGTAGAATTAACTATTGGCAAGAGATTTAAAATCTAGCATCAGTTGTTTGGAAAGACAAATAAGTTTCTTTTCTAAGTGAATATATATAATATATACACCTCAAGCATAACACTAACTAAATGGTCACAAGCAAGGAGGTGAACTGTGAGGAGTGCCCTTTTCTAGCAATGTCCAGAACTGGTCTCCTAACACATACGGTGTTTTCTGTCCAGGAAGCTGATACCTATATGAGATGTACTTCCTCCTTACCTATATACTATAGGTCTATACAAGCATGTCTTCTGGAAACTTTGAATGATTCCAGCTTCTTTCCATAAAAACAATTTTTAAACTATCAGCTTTCTCCAGTTATCACTGGAATGCTAGTAGCTGTCCTCTCAGATCGCATTAAAAGCCTTCAAGCTCTGTACTAAACCTGCGGTAAAATCACTGATGATTTACAGATGAGCCTATACACCATCAAAAACAGCAATTGGATTATCCTTCTGTTGAATATGCTTTTCATACATTGGATTTTCATGAGGACAAACATAGTCTTCTCCATCTCTATAGAACAATCATCTACAATTTAGAAAATTCAGTGATATCTGAAGTTGCTAATACTAATTGGTTTGATCCTCAGTTGCATCCTCAGGGAGATTGGACCCATGGAGATGGACGCTGCGAAATTAGTTCTGTAGATAAAGTCTGAAACTTGAGTATTTTTAAGTAATGGTACTCTTTGAGGTGTGTAAAATGTGAATTCCTCTAAGTCTCAAAAAGTAAAAAACAGAATCAAGACTGAATGATAGACTTGTTTCAAATGGACCATTTGCATAGACAGCAGTAATAGTAAAAGATTTGATTTATCTGTTCTTTCAGTGAATGATAGTTAGGGAAGGATCAGTAGGGAATTATGTCCAGTGACTTCACACTACAAAACTCCCTATTTTTTTAAAACGAACCTGCAGATTTCCAGGACATTTGGGGTCCCCTTTTCCCCCTTTTGCCAAGAGCTGCCCAGAGGCTGACATATAGTATTCATTTCCAGTATATGCACTTGTGTTATATTCTGTTATATACAGATCTGTGCTTTTTAAAGAAGATATGGAGAACAAATATTTTTTCTTGCACTGTGTTGCTTTAGTTGTGATACTGCTTTTCTCTCTAGATCTTGAAGAGAGCTGATGAGGCCTTCCAGAGCTTGAGCCCCCTTGATTCTTGTTGAAGATAACAAGAGCTGGAAGCACTTGTGGCTTTATAGGATCAAGCTTTTGCTCCCTCTAAAATTCTCTATGCAGCCCCTATTCTCTTTATAACGTGACTCACACTCTTCGGAGTATTCTTATAATTCCTTTGATTTCTCTCCCCACCCCTTGCAGGCTGTCAGTTTAAAGCTAGAAGATAAATTAACTTTGTCTTCAGCATTCAGGTTGTAAAATTTGAAGAAATATAAAGGCAGCTCTTGTGACATATTCTGTTTTCGAGGTATCTAATCCTAGAGGATTTTGTCTGGAGGAATAGAAATACTAAAGTTGCATCAAAATGCATTTTCCTCCTTGCCTTTGTACGCTGCTGAATGCCTTATGCGGGCAGGAGGAATCAGGAATCATGGAGACCTGAGAAATGGAGGTGGCTGTCACGTTTCATTTGGTTTATGATTAGGAGACATACAGGTTTATAGTAGCAAAGAACAAGATTTCAGAACACTTTGCAGCCAGTTTTTAGTAACTTTTTTTTTCTTTTAATGATCGATATCTCTAAAAGGCAAAATAATGACAAAGTGATAATAGGTTAAGCATGCTTCAAATCCAGCATACTCCAGCAAAACTCTTATTCAGTTTTACTTTGCTTTTACTTCAAAGTATGGTTTCAGAGAAAGAGCAGTATATGCAAAAAGAATTTTTTATTTCACCTGAATATACATACCTTTGAAGTGTTAGTCACTATATGTTTTTCATCCTTCCTGCCATTCAAAAAAAAGTCTCTGTTGTACACATGTTTTTTTTCTCTCTAATCCTGTGCAGCCTCCTTATAAAACTAGCTGGTTTTATCTATCTGTTCATTTCATTCCTCGTAAGTCTAATTGTTTAATAAATAAACCTATAGTATTATAGAGGTTTTTCCTGGAGGGATGCTGGGATAGAAATGAGGTTAAGCTTGGAACTCCTTTATTTTGTCTACGGACAAAAAAGTCCCCCACCCTGAGCCAAACTCTGCCTCTAAAGTGACCTGCCAGTGGCTGGGGAGAGAGGTTAGGTAGTGGAAGGCAGCGGTTTGCTGTGGTGCATGTTCCTATGAGCAAGTAGGGGAATAAAACTTCAGTGACAGCCTATGGCTCTTGGTCTCTTCCTACTGAAAGAAACATTCTGTAACTTTGAATATACAATATTATGCTCCAAGCTGACTGTTGATAGACTCCTGTTGCAAAGTGCTATTTTTTTTCTTTTGACCAAAACTGAACTAAGATCTTATGTGATGCTAAAAATGTTTTTTACACCGTTAACCTCACACATAGATTATGAGCGAGTGTTTCTTTTAGTCCTTATATCAGAAATCTGAAACAGAACAGGTTTGTTTGAGTTAGAAATTGCCCCAGGATTAGATTAATTGAGGTAACTTTAAGGTACTAAAATCAAAATAAAAGGTGCACACTGTGTTTATATTAATAGAGATTCGTATGAGTGATTAGATAATGAAATGTAGGCTTTTCTCCGTAGTAGTATTTAATTACTGTTAACCTCATGTTCATGTGATGTTTGTAGTCACAGATGCAGGATGGATTTTGCCTCTTTGTGATTTAATATATAAAATCTGAGTAATGCTTATTTCTTACAGTCTGGTTACTTGTGGTTCCTGAAATGTTAAGCCAAACTAATAAAATTTCAGTATTAAAATTATCCTCTTAAGGCATAAGCTTATTTATCCTCTATTTTGTTTATGGTAAATTTTGCTCATCAAATAGTAGACACATTTTGCTACTGTTTCCTTGAAGAGTTATTTCGCTTACTTTTAGAATCTGAAGATGAATGTTTAAGAAGCTATGAGGACAACCCTGAGAAAACAGGTAAGAACAAGCTTATTCATATTTAATAATACTTTTTCCTACTGGTACTTCTCTACATTTCCAGTTTTAAAATCTATTACAAATGCTTTATGCATATGGAAATATCTTGCCAAAACAGAACATGGTAATGTTAAGTGGGTTTGCTGTGCCAAAAGAGAAGCTAAAGTAGACAGAAAACTTCCAGGGAGTTTATTCAGAGACTGAAGAAAAACAGTGTCAAATTGTTATTGCACTTAAAGTGAGAAGATACTTCTGCTCTCCTGCTCAGTCTCTGGCAAAAACACCCAGTGAATTTACTCTTCACTTACAGTAATGTAACTGAGAAAATTTCTTTCAAATGTGCCTTGCTTTAAGAAAGAATTTATGTTGGTCATAAGGGTTAGAAATGTTTTGCCAATCATTTGTTGTTGGAATTGATTTATCTTGGATTTTGCTTACAGTGAAATATATTTAACCCTTTAAGGTTAAACTTCATACTTTAGGAACAATATTGTGAAGATGAAAGGGGAAATGAAATGAAGATTCATTGAAGTCTCTGAATATGCTTTTGAAATGAAATTTGACTTTTTTTCTTTGTGAAATGACTTGATGCATTCTAAGTAAAACAGCCTGGAGAGTGAAGTTTTGACTGATCCTTGACTGACTTAATTAGTTTGTACTAATTTGATTGTGTAGTTGTACTGAACCCGAAAGAACTTTAAAACCTGAACTTCAAAAAATATTGACTAAAAGCAAACTTGCTTATGGTGAATAATGTAGTCAAGAACAGTTGTATTAGCAGAAGTGAGGAGGCAGAACTTTTTGCAGGGATAAAGATGAGATTATGAGTATAGGAGGACTGAGAAATCATAAACCTGTTTAGCTGCTGAAGCCATGTATCATAGAATTGATTTCCCTGTATAAGTCATCAAATATAGTTTGAGAGTCCCCTTCCATCATTCTCTTTTGGATGTCATGCTTTAAATTTTTTAAAGCTTCAGTTCTCTTGTAAATGAAGGAATTTATAGAGGGGCTCATAAATGGGATTAAATATTTAAGTGAGTGCAGTTCTGCCAACCTAGGTATGTCCTTCTAGAGAAGCCTGAGTTCTTCTCCCTCAACCCCAAATCCTGCTATAAAAACAAATAGTGCTTTATCTGAATATACATATATCTTCCAATGTAGCTTAATGTCTAATTCTGGGTGGGCTTCTCAGCCTATGAATTCTCCTGCCTGCTTTTATTTCAGTACTGAGTCTGAAAGTGATGATGGCCCATTTCAGCTAGTGGACCAGATATGGCCTGGATATGTAATACAGGCACATGGGAAATGGGTCAAGGGTTTGTGTATTCAAGGTTTATGTATTCAAGTATTTGTCATCAAGGAAGTACAGCTCAGTATATTTCCTTGAGCTATGCATGTAAACATTTCTAAGCATCATTTCATAATACTTTATAACTCTAAGCAGAGGGCATTCTGGTCAGTACTTTGCTCTCTACATGTACTTTACTACTTATATCAGGTAAGAACTTTGTTTTTTAATAAAGTGAATGACTTATTAATTTTCTCATAACTACTTCAAAATAAACCATCAAAGTCTGAACAAAATAATCTACAGAGATGGTTATCTCTGTGTATCACCTAATGCCACCTACTTGTGACTGGTGTTTCAGGAGCCATTAGTGAGGATTTTTCACTCTGTGACATGGCAGAGTGATGACCAATATGGCCATTTAGTCCTTCTCCCAGTAGACTAGATAATCTAATTATTCATAAGGAAATGAGGTGATTGCTAAAGCATGATATAAAAGATCTCTTTGCCTGCCTACCTCTACTCTCTATGCCATACAGCACATATGTATATGTATGAAAATGAATATTGAATGTGAATATTGAGTGTAACCATTTTCCCTAATGTCACTATGGTTGCAAGAACTCTATCTTTTGCCAGACTTCACTTGAACAGACAGCAACACAAGATGATACCATAGGCCATTGTTTTACATTTTCTAAAGCTGTTCACTTGTTACTTGGGATGGCTACCTATGAGTGTCAAGATACTCCAAGATCAGTGTCTAAATTCATGATTAGGTTTTCACCCCCATTGCCAGACCAGTATTACAGGGCTAGAGAGTGGCAAAAGGAAAGGCAAGAAACAAGCAGCAAAAGAAGAGGAAAGAGCCAGAACAAAAGAAAGTCAAAAATCAGAGAGAAGTGGGATTTTGAAAGATTATTGCCTTATTTTTAGCACCAAAGCACCAATTTTATTCATTAAAAAAAATTGGCCAGCACAGCACTCTTAAGTATTCCTAATTATGCATTTTCCCTGTAGTCTATATAAAGTATCAGCTTGCTTGAGCTTTGGGCATGCTGAATTCAAAGCCTCTTGCCAAGTCATGAAATTCTCCCAAGTTCTAAGTTTTTGATTGCTAAGAAGAAAACTTCAGAGTGAACCTTGTGAATAGCCATCGCTGAGACATGACACACGAGTCTGGCCTTGTCATCCTAGTGGCATAGGCAGTTGCTACCCCACTGTTTGCCAGGAAAGGATGGCTCTTGAATTGCTTGCAATCCTTTGATGAACTGTATATTTTTGCTGTATTTACCATATACTGAATCTCCAGGAGAGTGAGCACTGACAGCTCCAGACAGACAAAAAAAACCTCATGATGCAGTCACTATGTCATTCTAAACATCTTGTTTTGGCTTGAAGACAATTTCCATGGTTTGCTCATTTTCTGATCTTAGAATTCCTCCTACACCTCAGAAAGATATTTTAAGGTGGTGATGCTGCCAGATCAGGATTCATTTTCAGCTTGAGAAAGGTGCAAGCAAATGCTCAAGTTTTGGCAACTGATATGGAGCGACTTACTAGAGCAGAAATTGCAGGCTGACATGTACGCACATTCTTGGAAATGGCATAAATCCAATATGCTTCAATCTTGTACGTCTTTGAGCAAGAGAGAAAGGGATACTGTAGATGTTACTGTAAAACCTAGTAGTATGATTCAGAACTAGAAAAGGGAGCTCTGTGATAAATTTTTACTTTTGATCTCAGAAGTATGAATTATTTGAGACTTCACATGCAGAACCATCACTTTACTAGAGTCTCCTAGAAATTAAACACCATGCATATTTGGGAAGGACTTGATTCTGATTTCATGTAAAATCCCTGTAAATCACTTGTGATTCAGTGAGCTTCTTCACTGTTGCACATACAGAAAGAGAAGGCCCTGGTGTACCGGACGTAGCTCGATTCATGCTGAGCATCTTTCATTCTGGTTTTCCCGTCATTTGTCCAGTTTTATTAATCTATTTCTCTAATAAACCCGATATAGGCTATACAAAGAGAAGGAATTCTCTTTCTTAATGTGTTTTGCATCATACCTACCAGAACGGTATCTTTATTTTCTTTACAGTGACAGTATGAATAACAACATTGCTTAATGGTGTATAAAACCTATATTAATTGTCATTCTATTACTCATAGCTTTTGCTCATGAAATCCAGGACAAAGCAAATCTCTAGATCTACCTTGCTATGCTGGAGAACAGCTCATTGTGTTTCCTGCAGAATACATTATGTACATGTGTAGAAGCAGCCTTACCAAAAATTTTTAATATGACTGAGCTTAGCTTTAGGAGAAAAAAAAAGGTCAAAGCCAAGAAACAAAATCTGCTTAACTGCTGCTAAGGTCTTTATCTGTGGTCTTTCATGCTGTGCCCAAAGATTATTAAACTGATGCGTAGCCTTGGGGTTGTTCTAATTGACCACGCATATCTTTCATATTAGGCATTTTAAAAGCTGAAGTTCATTAATGCCTGCCTATGAGACACAGTAGATGCTAATGAGGAATGAATATTTTCTTATATTTTTGTCTTTGTCTAGAACCTAATGATCCTGATTCTGTCAATGTATTAATACAAAAATACACAGGTACAGTGAGGTCATTGGAACTGAATCTTCATATGAATATTAATTTGAGAACTGTGTCCCACTCTTCTTTTAATTTACGACTTTTCAAAATTTAATTTGGATATAATCACAGGGGGTCTTAGATTAGTCTTATAGGCTCTGATGGCCTTTGCCTCTGTTCTGTTTGGAGAGAATGGGGATATTCAGCAAGCCAGTGAGTTGCTTTAAGAGCAGCTGAGCTTGCAGAAGGATTTAGCATTGTACAGAAGCTAAGCTGTTGGGTTTTGCAGAATCGGAGATTTCTCTTATGAATTAGGAACAGAAAAACAAACTTGGGGACACCGTGCTGACAGTTCCAAACAAAATGTTGTGGAGGAGGTAGCACAGTTCTGTGGTAGTATTTTTTTCTTTTCTTTTTTTTTATTTTTTCCCTCTTGTTTGTTACCAAAGTAAAAAAACAGTATGTGTTCTCTTAGGCAAAGCATATATATATTAAAGACAAGAAAAAACCTCTTGTAGATGAAGAGGTTGAGAGATTTAGGTAGGCTGCAGTTCTGTGCAACTGGAGATGGAGAAAACATCATCTACTCACGCTGTCAGACGGAAAGAGCCGAGCCAAAGAGATTTCAATAATTTCAACACTTGCTTCATTCTGTGAAAATAAATGGGACAGAAGTCTGTGTTAATGGATCTTCAAACTTCCTCTTGTCTTGATGCTCAGTTCCTGTTCTTACTAAAAAGCTTGATGAAGGAGTTTTCATTTGGACAAAGTGGGGCATACTCCTTACTTGCCCTCTCGTCCTGCTGAGCACTGTGGAGCTCGTGGGCATTGTGCTGTTCCGCGTGTGAGGATAAGCAATCCCCTTTGCTCATCAAGGCTGTTGGTGAAGAATAGCAGAACAGATTGTAGAAGCTAGAAAGAGTGGATGAAGAGTGTTAAAAGAAAATAAATGAGATGTTTGGCTAGAGTAATGTGAGGATACAGGCTTTGAAGTGTGGCTTTAATACAGCTTGGAAGGGAGGCTCTGGTTTTGTGGAAAGATCAGAGGCCTATGAGAAACGGAGAGCAGAAGTTATTCAAGGAGGTTCTTCTAGTCACAGGCTGTGTAAACTTTATCTTTGGCTCTGCTTTGACACTGGAGGCCACGCTGCACGTTTGCTCTACCAGCTCACCCGTACAGTCACTGAGCCCTCTGAGGAACAGCTACTGCAGACACGACTGCCTGGCAAGAGAGCAGGAGTCCCTTCACTGGGGCAGGCAGCTTGCTTGAAGTAAAAAATAGTTAACGTGATTAGCTGCATTTCCTTGGGAAACTGTACCAGCTTGTCAAATTCTGGCTTCTCAAGTTAAATTCTAAATAAATATATACAGTATTAGATAGGATGTATCTCTAAAATTAAAATCTTTCCATACTAATTTTACTAAAAACTTGTTTAGATTTAAGAATCAACATTGATAACTTCCCTTTTCTTTAATAAATCTTCATTCTTAGGAATAAGCTCATGGATAATTTTTATCATAGTACTAACTTTTTAGTTTTTAAAAAGTCTGCTATCTTTTCAAAGACCTCTGGAGAAAAGGAGAATAACAAATTAGACAAAATATGAAAATGGAATGTATTTAACATTGTTTATGGGTAAAATAACAGAAAAAAATAATAACTAATAATGCTGTGAATTGAAAACTAGCTGAGTCTCATTAAAACCTTAACTGCTTTAGGCTTTCCCTTCTCACCTGCCACCCACTGATGACCTATGAGTCACCAACTATTCCAGCTCTATCTAAAACCTTTATTAAATTATTTTAAACCCTAAAGCCCTGTGTGATAAGAAAAGCAAGAGATCAGACTTAGTACTTTTAAATTACAAGATTATCTTTAGATAACAAATGATAATTTTACACATATTTTACACATACATATCTATATGTAATAGCTACAGTATGTGTAATTGTATAGTTTTAAATATGTGAGGTTTACAATGTTCCTAAACAGAGTGGCTTTGGGGGGGGGGGGGGGGGGGGGGGGGGGGGGGGGGGGGGGGGGGGGGGGG